>WEKY01038520.1:35543-65152 GCA_013390045.1 Picathartes gymnocephalus
ATGGGATGGGATGGGATGGGATGGGATGGGATGGGATGGGATGGGATGGGATGGGATGGGATAGAATGGGGGCTCCAGGGGGATCTCAGCTGGCTCAGGGCTCAAGGACTGAGGTTCCTGAGCAACACAGGCAC
Source organism: Picathartes gymnocephalus (assembly GCA_013390045.1). Taxonomy (NCBI): domain Eukaryota; kingdom Metazoa; phylum Chordata; class Aves; order Passeriformes; family Picathartidae; genus Picathartes; species Picathartes gymnocephalus. The sequence continues at coordinate 35,678 of WEKY01038520.1, forward strand.
AAATTCATGGAGCCCTGGGATGCACAGTCCCTGTAAATGGTCTCGTTTGAAACCACCGTGCGTCTTCCCTCCAATTTAATAATGGAATCCTGGAATGGTTTGGGTTGGAAGGGAACTTAATGCTCATCCAGTTTCACCTCCTGCCATGAGCAGGGACACCTCCCACTGTGCCAGGGTGCTCCAAGCCCCGTCCAACCTGGCCTTGGACATTCCCAGGGATCCAGGGGCAGCCACAGCTTCTCTGGGCACCCTGTGCCAGGGGCTCCATGCCCTCACAGGAAAGGATTTCCTCCTAAAATCTAATCTAGCTCTAAATCTAATCTAAATCTCCTCTGTTTCATTTTAAAGCCTTTCCCCCTTGTCCCCGTGCCTCTGCCAAGCCACCCAAAGGCCTGGCATCTCCACGACATCCGCGTGCTGCAGGCCTGGGAAGGGGAGGCTGAGGAGACCTCGGGTTCGTGCCCTTGGTGTGCATCCATCCATCAGGGCAGGGACAGGCGGTGGCTCTGCTCTGACCCTCCCCACACCCATTTCCAGCAGCTCCTGGTGAAACCCCACACAGGGACACACTGGGGCTCTGATGGAAAAAAAAGCGAGTGGCCGAGGGGAGCTTGGAGGAGTCACTGACCCCGAGTGGAAACTTGGCTGAAAAATGACTTTGCTCCCGTCCTTCTGCTTGGAGCATCCCTTTTTTTTCCCCTGTCTGCCATTTATTTTCCTTCTGCAATCAGCTGCGAATGCTTTGGCATGCAGAGGAGTTCTGTGCATTTGAAGGTCAAAATCCCTAAAGTTTGTAAATCTGGGACCTTTAAAAAGATCAGATGTGTGGAAATAGTTTACACATGCAGGGCCTGGTGGGAGCAGAGTGGGAATTCGGCTGGGAGATGAACTTGGTGATATTGGCCTCTTGGCTCCTCGTTTTCTCTCAGGCTCCACGTGCCCCTGACTGGGGGGTCTGGGCAGGTCCCCCTTAGCCCAGAACCCACCCAGAGCAGTGTCAGGGTGTTTTCTCCTCTTGTCTCTCTGGAGTCCCATCCCCAGGGGTGTCAGGGAGGTGAAGGGGCCTGGTTTGGAGATGCCACGGAGGCCCCAGATCCCCCTTTGCCTTGGAAAGCTGCAGCCAGACAAAAGCTGTCCCCTTGCAAGGCAAATTCCGCATCTCTGCTCTACAGATGCTGCAGATGCTGCTGACAGAATTCTCCAGGGCCACTGCAACTCCTGGCTCTGCTTAAAAACCAAACCATAGCTCCCTGCCTGCCCTCCCAGGAGGGAAATCAAGGGCAGCTCTGTTGGCACAGGACGAGGACGTGGCACCCAGGCAGCCCAGGGCACGTGGCAGCCGTGGCAGGGGGGCTGTGATGGGCTCCTGAAAACCAGCCCGAAATCCTGGTCTGCTGAGCTTGCTTTTGGGGTTAAAGCCTGGCATTGCTAAGCTGGGTCTGGGTGGAACAGCTGGGCCTGCTGCTGGCCCCTGCCCCAGCCCTGCGCTCGGTGGGCAGCACTGAAAGAGAGGTTTTATTGGTGCGAGGTTTGATTAAAAGCTTGCAAACAGGTTTCAGATGGCACTGAAAGCTGATACCAGGCCAGCCACGCCGGGCTCGTGGCTTTTGTTGCTGAAATTGTGCTGGGCTCTGACCTTTAGCAATCCCAGGCTGGAGGTGAAGGGCTGGAGGACATTGCCAGGGCTGGGTTTGCCTCCATGGGAAGGAATTTCCCTGCACCCAGCCAAGTTCCCAGTGTTATAGGCTATTCCAGGCTGGGAGGGATTCACAGGGATCACTGAGCCCAGCTCCTGCACAGAGCTGGGTGACACCCACCATGCTCCCTGCACATAAACCACCCAATATTTAAACAAATACTTATTTATTTCAAGAAATTCAGTATCCCCAGAATGGCAGAGGCAGAATTTAGGGTAAAAAGTGTCCATCCACCCCATCTTTCTCCAGCCACCCAGCCAAGCCTTGTCCCCAAACACATCCCAAAGCTTCACACACACACACGTTTGGTTTTCCCTGGGTGAGTTTTCCCCAGCTCTGGGACACTGCTGACCCAGCCAAGGCTTCTGCAGGCTCGGGCCTTTGGGGTTGCTTTGTTCTGGGCAGAATTTTGAGTAAGTGGCTGTGGCCTCACAGGAAAAAGGCAGATGATGTTTCAGTCCTAAATCTGCCGAGCACAACATATTTTGCAGAAGCCTTGAAATGCACGTTTGGGTCGATTTGGGTGTTTAAATAGAAACCGTTCTCTGGCATGGGTTTTTTTGTTTTGTTTGGTTTTTTTTTTTTGGGAACAGACTGTTTGCTTCCCTGTGACCCCTCCCGGGGAATCACTTTTAAGTCTCCCCTCTTTTGACAGGTTGTTTGTGCAGAGCTCAGTGTTCGCTTTCCTAAACCCCAACCTTATGCTCTTGCTACTGAAAAATTGATTCTCTGGGTTTGTGCGAAGCCTACCCCATGGATCCTGCAGGACCAAACAGCAGGACCAGCGATGGGCCCTTGCAGTTGCAGAGATAAAAATACCATTTTTCACCCCGCTCTTGGTGTCTGGCCTGAGGAACGCACCTCCACACAGGTTTTCACGGGTGATTCAGTGCTAAAATTGGGGTTAGAACCGTTTTCTCTGCCTGCGTCTGACTCATCTTCCCAGGGCAGGCAGGAGCTGAGATGAGGCAGGCGAAGGGAGCAGATTCCTGGGTGGTCCCTGTGACCACAGCGCAGGGAGAGCAGAGCACTCACATGTAACTTGAGGATGAAGGGACAGGGGCGCTGAGCCACTTTCTCCTGGTGTTGTATCAAAGCAGCAGATGGGGAGCAGAGATAGACACAGCTCCGTTTCCACGCCCTCTCCAGCCAAATCCAGTAAATAAATTTGCCAAATAGCCCTTGGATGTGGGATTGGCTTTTGAAGGTCCTGATCCTGCCACTGTGGAGGCAATCCTGGGTTTGTGTGGTGGGCCAAGGGCGGGAATTGTGTCCCCAGAGACTCCGTGTCGGGAATTTCACTGCTCCCACCTGAGCCAGGGCTCTGAAAATCATTTCTCAAGAGCCTTGGGGACTTGGCTGGAGGAGGTACAAAGGGAAGGGGGAATTTTTGAATTGGGGCTGAGAGGTGGAAGGGGCACAAGTGAGGACAGAGAAGTTGCTCTGTTCGGCTCTGCAGTGGAATTGTGTTGGGAGCATCCTGTGGATGATCTGGGGATGCCTTGCAGCACTGTCACCCTCCCCCTGTGCCACACAGCCACATGTGGAGGTTTATCCATGGAAGCACAGGATTGCTTCCAAGACCATGGAGTGCAACCACTCCTCAGCACTGCCAGGTCCTCACCACTAACCACGTCCCCAAAAGCCCCATCCACATGTTCTTTAAACATTTCCAGGGATGGTGACTCCACCACTGTCCTGGAATTCTATTGACCCAACCCCCAGATTCCCACCTGGGAAAAACCCCAGTCTTGGGTTATTTGGCCTTTAAAATGATGCCCCTGGGTTTGGCTGGGGAGGAGTCGAGTAGAGCAGGAATTCCAGACTGGGAAGCACTGGGCTGGCTGCTCCCAGCGGCTGCAGCACGGCTTCCATCCCTGACTCTGTGTTTTATCAGGAATACACCAACCCTGCCTGGAACAAGCCCTCCGCAGCATTTTGCAGGTGTAAAGGTTTATTAAATCAGGAGCCCAACGTACCTGGAGTGATGGAAAACCGTGGTGGCTGAGTTTCCACAAGACACAGAATATTTTGATTTTCAATGTCTGCGTCCAGATATTCATGAGAACACCCAAGACTTGCCCATGGTGTCATTTTTCCACTGAGTTTTCATGGAAAATTTCCACCAGGCTGCAGAGCTAAACCAGCCTCAGGTGGAAGATTTCCATGGGAAGCTGACCAAGTGCAGTTTTTGGGATGGTGGTTGTTCAAGACTTTCCTTCTCCATCAAAGATGTTTTTCAGGAATACTTAAAATATGGGAAAAAGAGCCAAACCTTTTTTCAGATATTTTGCCTCAAATGGTTGCTTTCATTTGTGAGACTCTTTGGTTACAAGGATTCGCCTCCTTCCAAATAGATTGGAAAAAAGGAAAGGGAGAGGTTTGCTCCCGGTCAGGATTTATTCCAGGCCTGGCTCTTGCCTTGGCCCCGCTGTCCCACGGGATGCTGGCACTGTCCATGACTCACTGTCGCTCCTGCCCTGGATGTGCATGATGTCACTCCAGGCTAATTTGGGATTTTCCAGCTCTTTGTTTTCCTTCCCCCCTCAAATGGGTTTTCTGCTGCTTCTTCCTCCTGTCTCAGCCCGCTGTCAGCTCACTTTTTCATGGAGTCACAGAATCATGGAATGGTTTGGGATGGAAGGGACCTTAAAGCCCATCCCGTCCCACCTCCTGCCTTGGGCAGAGACACCTCCCACTATCCCGGGCTGTTCCAACCTGGCCTTGGACCCTTCCAGGGATGGGGCAGCCACAGCTTCTCTGGACAACCTGTGCCAGGGCCTCCCCACCCCCAGAGGGAAAAATTTCCTGGGATAAAGAATTTTCTAGGATTCTTTAATTTTCTCCTTGCTTTTCTTTGGACTGGGATGGCAGAGGGGTAATTCAGGGATGCTTTTCTCCCTCGTTCTTGCTCACTCTGGTGTGGGACTCTTTACCTCCCTCGGTGCCTGGAGCTGCTGAGCCATTTTCCCAGGCTCCAGACACACCTGGAATGCTGAAGCCCAGCAGGCTGATGTCTGGAAGGGCCTTGATCTCATCAGCCAGCAGCACATTCCGGGAGCGTAGGGGCACCGTGTGCACCTGGCCAGCATTCCCTGACGTCTTTCCCGGTGCCGTGTCCTCATGGCCGCATTTCTCCCCTGTTTCTTTCAGACATGGAATGTGCAGATGTGCCTCTATTAACGCCCAGCAGCAAAGAAATGATGTCGCAGGCCCTGAAAGCCACGTTCAGCGGCTTTGCCAAGGAGCAGCAGCGGCTGGGAATCCCCAAAGGTAAGGCCTGGCTTCCCATGAGCAACCACAGTAGCCACAGGGGCTGTGTCCTCCTGCCGGGCTGCCCAGAACTCTCCCTGTCTGCCATCCCCTCTGCTGCCTCTCCTCAGGTGGTGCTGCCCGTGGAACACCACTTGAAGCTTCTTGAAAGCTTCAGCTGGAAAAATGTGGAAAAGTCACCTCCACTAAAGAGAGAAGGAGCAGGGACCCTTTACCAGAGGCTGGTGACAGGGAGAAACCAAGGAAATTGGAGAAGTGGGTGGCAGAAGGGGGTCAGAGAAGTGATGGGATTTTTGGAAATCCCAGACAAACCCAAAGCTTGTTCCTTGGTTGAAATGGATCTGCGTTAAGGCCGATCCAGACTGGGCGTGGTGTTCCTCGCAGCCTGATGCCAGCGGGCTGCCAGTCTCCGTGGAGCAGACTGTGCTAGTGCAGGGCAGCCAGAGCACTGTCTGTGCCCTGTTTTCCTGGGAAAACTGCCCACGGGTGCTCAGTGCTGGATCGCTCTGCAGACCCCCAGCAGTGGACGGAGACGCACGTGCGGGACTGGGTGATGTGGGCGGTGAACGAGTTCAGCCTGAAGGAAGTGGATTTCCAGAAGTTCTGCATGAACGGAGCTGCCCTCTGCGCCCTGGGCAAGGAGTGCTTCCTGGAGCTGGCGCCTGACTTTGTGGGAGATATCCTTTGGGAACACCTGGAGATCCTGCAGAAAGGTGAGTCCTGGAGTCTCCCAGGTGAGCGATCCACGGCATCCTGGCCAGCCTGGGTTTGGGGCTTTCCACGGACCAGGAGGTGTTCACCCTGAGCTTTAATCCCAGGAAAAATGTCTTCCAAAGCCCAGTTTTTCAGCAGGATTCCAAATGGGCATCCCAGGGGCAGCAGGCAAGGCAAACCCTGGCAGTGCCTTAGAGAAGCAGAGTGTTTGTGCCGGTTGCTTGGCAGGGATCCCCAGTGGGCAGGGACGCTCTGCCTGCCTGGAATCTGCGGTGGGATTTTCCAAAGCATTTTTCCTCAGCCTGTTCAGCTCCTGTTGTGAATTTTACTATTTCCTCCGTTGGAACGGGGTACAGAGATGCAGCCAAAATCCTACCCAGATTTCCCAGTGGCGATTGGAGCTGCTTTGCTTTGTTCCGTGTCCCAAAAAAAGTGTGTTTCATGCCCCCAAAACCAGCATTTCTGGGAGGAGAAGCCATCTGTGCCCTTCCCTGCATGGCAGCATCCAAGGGCATTAGCTTTTAGTGACTGGGGGCACACACTGTGATTTTGAGTGTTGATTTTCCGTGTCTGGATGCCCAGGAACACTGGGATGGTTTCTAAGAAGCAGGTGAGGAGCTGAGCACCTCTACCTGAGCCGCAAACAGGAGCTGCAGCGCACCTGGGCTCTTTTCCCAGCTCCTGTCTCTGCAGAGCTATTTGCTTTCCTGGAATGTCCCCCGTGCTGTCCTACTGACCCTGGTGGCAGGAAGAGGAGGGGGAGCACAGTTATTCCTTCCAGGAAACCATTGACAAATGGATGTTAATTGCCCATTACTAATTTTATTGCTACCTGTGGTTTGCAGAAGGTAAACACAGCCCTTCCCGGGCTCTGGGCAGGCCAGGCTGCTTTCCTGCTCTTGGGCTCTAAATCTGCTCAGTCCCTTTTGTTTTGCATATTTTTCATGGCGTGCTTGGATCAACACCGAACAGTTTAACCAAACAAAGCCAAACCTTGTGGTCAGCCCAGTTTCTGCTTGCAATGAGCCACTGCTTGCACCTTCCCACAGCCCTTCTTCCTTGGTGTCCCTGCCCATGGCTGGGAATTGGTGATCTTCAAGGTCCTTTCCACCCCCAGCCATCCTAGGATTCCGTAATTCTGTGGATTTTTTGGGCTGTGCCCACTGCAGAGGTTGGGATGTACTGCAGGTACTGACTGAGGCACCAGGGCTGGGTTTGCACCTCCTTCCTGCAGATTCCCCACACACGGAGATGGACTCGATGCTGTAAATTTATGGCAGAGCAGGAGCCATAATTTCAGACAGCACTGACACGCGTGGGCATTCAGACACTGCAGCACTGATGGTACAAAAGGTGTGGGATAGGGAGGAGCTTTTCAAAGAAGCTGGAAATCTTTGTGCCTGCTGCAACTCTTCCTCTACGAGGCTGAAAACAACTAAAGCTGAATTTCTGTGTCTTCACACTGTCGGTGTTGCCCTGGGAACCAAGAAATCTCCGTCCCCTGTTTGGTTTCACCGGTGACTTTGTCACTCTTGCACGAGCTGGGCCTCTGCTCCTCTCCTGGGCTCTGAACACATTTCCCAGTGAGGTATTTGGTAACAAAGAGCTTCCAAGACATAACCAGCCCTCAGCTTCAACCTTACTGGTTTCTCTTTGCTGGAATCCTGGGGCTCGTGGTGCTGGGAGCTCATCTCCCACCCTGAGCAGAGCTGGGCTGTGCTGGTGCAGTACAGACAGAACAGAGGTGTCCCTGCCATGTCTCTGCCCATGCAGGAGGAGCTGGGGGTCTCCCTCTGCACCTGGATATGATCTGGGACGAGATCCAGGTGTCTCCAGGCTCAGCCAGGGCTCCAGCTTGTCTCTCCACCTTCCCCACCATCATCACTGCGGGTGTTGGTGCCGGGAGTGGATTTTAACCCTGGAATGTCTGGCTTTCCCTGTGCTCCTGGCCCGGGGTTGTGCTGGGACAGGCTGTGACCCCACTGTCCCCTGAGCTGACACTGTCCTCTGTGAGCACCCACTGACTCACGCACCACAGGCTGCTCAGGGTTTAAAAACAGCACACGGGCGCCTTTTCCCTGCATGGATTTGGGTATTTGCAGGCTTATTTTTCTGAATTTCTTCCTAAAATAACCTCCTCAGTTACCAGCAGTCAGCAGTGCCCTGCACTTGACTGCAAGCGCGGCCGAAGGTTCTCTCCCCTGCTCTGTGGTCACCCCCTGCCCCTTGGCAGACGCTGTGGAGAGAGGAACAGAGCAGTTCTCATTAGTCCTCTGTGTTTGCACAACCCCTCTTTTTGTTAGGGAATATTTTCCAGCCTGCAGTCCCCAGGGGACAGGGCCAGATTTAGGCTCCTCGCAGGCCAACGTGCGTTATCTGTGCTCGGCTCCTCCAGAGCCTGGTCAGAAACAATCCCAGCCCAGAGCTGCCCCGGGGGCGTTGCTTTGGTTGAAGGAAAGAGAATCTCCATCCCAGTATCCCTGCCCAGAATGCCGCGCTCGAACGGGTCAGGTGGTCACCGAAAAACTGCTCGGGCTAGGGGCAGGGTGGCTTTTAGGTGGGAAAGCAAATTCAGCGCAGCCCAGGCGGAGCAAAGCGCTTGGAAAAAGCCACGGGGAGCAGGGAATCCATGCTTTGATGTGCTCCGTGCTCTTTCCCAGTGAGTTGTGCCTATGGAAAGCTGAAATTTGGCATTTTCCCCATCTATACACAGAGGAATCTGTGTCAGGGACAGTGGGACAGAGCAGTTTTGAACGTGGAATGTTCTGCCTGCACCAGGCGGGGAATTCCCAGGGATTTGGGGTTAGAGGAGCCGGGTTTGGGATGGGTTACCCACTGCCTCGTGCACACCTACTGCTGGTGTGAAAAACCAGGCCTTTTCCAGGAAAACAAAGCCTTGTGTGGGGAGTTTTTCAGGAGGTCACACATGGAAGTGTGCTCAGCAACCCCCAGGAGAATGAGAGGCGACAAAGCCTGAGGCAAGCAAGGAAATGATGCAGCTGGGAGTTCAGAGCCTCCTGGAACTCTGACTGAGGAAGCTGTTGCTCTCTGGGCTGGGTTGGTTTTGTTTCAGGTCGGCCATACCTGCAGCAGGAATTCCCAAAGGACCCCACGTGCTGCAGCTTTCTGTGGGATTTCAGCTCTAAATGCATTTCTGTTGCTCAGAACGCCCCAGTTTGACCTAGGGAGGCGATTTTGGGAAGTTCAGGGCTGTCTGTGTCGCAGCAGGTCTTGCACAGCCCTGTGTGCCTTCAGACGAGTGACATTTCCTTCCTTTCCTCTTTGCAGAAGAGGTGAAACCATACCCGGCAAACGGCGTGAGCACCACCTACCCCGAGTCCCGCTACACCTCAGACTACTTCATTAGTAAGTCCCAATCAGCAGCGCCAATTATCACCGTTGTCACGCCTGGAAGCTCCTCTGAGCAGAGATCTGTCTGCACCATGCAAAGGGTGATGTTTTTCCAAGGGTTGGGGGGTTATTTGGAAGCCTTCTGTACTTTTGGTGGCTGCCTTGTGTGCCAAAACCTGATTTTTTCCAAGCACTATTTGTCTGAAGCTGTGGCTCAGCAGACCTTGAAAGTGGCCTGAGCGCACCTGAGCATTGGGAATTGTAAAAAACTTGTTAAAAAAGGGAGGGAGTCGGGGGAGAAGGTTCAGTTCTGTCTAGAAAGGGAAGGGATCAATCCCCACCTGCACTCCTGCGCTTCCCATCGCCAGCATTGGAGATCTGGGAGATATTTCATGAACCAGCAAAAAGCCTAGCTGGCCTGGCGAGGAGAGGTTTAGATGAGGTGTGAGGGAGAAATGCTTCCCTGTGAGGGTGGGGAGGCCCTGTCACAGGGTGCCCAGAGAGGCTGTGGACTCTCCATCCCTGCAAGTGTCCCAGGCCAGGCTGGACGGGGCTTGGAGCTCCCTGGGACGGTGGAGGTGTTCCTGCCCGTGGCAGGGGGTGGCACTGGATGAGCTCCAAGGTCCCTTCCAACCCAAACCCGTCTGGGATTCTGGGATTCCATGATTCTGTGGAATTGGGATTCCAGGCTCCAGTACTGGGGAGTGGCTGTGGGACGGACTTACCTTTCCCAATCAGCAATTTTTGCCCTGTTGCCCCTTTGCTGAGAGTCCATTCCCCAGGATTTTCCAGCTTTTTCCCTCCGGCAGCTCCCCTGGGAGGAGTTTGGTGCAACGCACATCGAGGACGGTTGGGGGGGGCATCTTATTTTTGCTAAATTGCTGCATTTTTTAGACCCCATCTCTGTAGCTTTTGGAACCCTTACCCAAAGCAGCGCCCACGGGTGGGGCTGGGGGATGCTCAGGCGCCCTGGGACTGTTCTGGGGTGGGGTTTGACTCCTGTCGTGCCCCCAGGTTACGGCATCGAGCACGCCCAGTGCGTGCCCCCCTCGGAGTTCTCCGAGCCCAGCTTCATCACCGAGTCCTACCAGACCCTGCACCCCATCAGCTCGGAGGAGCTGCTGTCCCTCAAGTACGAGAGCGACTTCCCCTCGGTGCTGCTGCGGGAGCCGGCGCAGGACGCGCTGCAGAGCGACTTCTTCTCCGTCAAGCAGGAGGTGGTGACCCCGGACAACATGTGCATGGGCCGTGCCAGCCGAGGTAAAGCTGGCCTGGAACCCGGGGCTGGCCTGGGCTGCTGCTCGTCTCGCCTTCCCCGCCGCGGGAGCTGTGCGGGGCTGGCACTGCCCTGTCCCGGCACGGCCGGGGACGTTCCCTGGCAGCTTTGGGCCCTCCTTGCCTTTCTCTCCAGAGAGCACCTGAGGAGGGTCTTTCCTTCCTCTCCTCCGCTGCCTGTCTCTACAACATCTGCAGAAACGGTGGTTTTGGTGCTGTGCTTTGGTGTGGAACCTGAGGGGAATCGAAATGAGCTTTCGTGTTATCAGGGAGCACAAACTGCTGGGCGTGTGTAGAAATCCCATTTTTTAGGAGCTCAGGCAAAGCCCTGAAAATTCGTCACAGGTTCTCATCAGGAATTGCTGTGCAAGGCTCTGAAGAGTTTTGTGCTCTGTGATCTGAAGCCTTTATCCATTATCTCCAGGGATTTGATGGCTGCTTGTTTGAAATATTCTGCTGTAGCCAGTTCCTGAGCTTTGTTAGGAGGTGCAGGTGTCGGGGGCTGGGGCAGCAGCAGAGCCGAAGGACCCCCCGAATGCTCCTCTCCAAAGAGTTACAGGTACATGATTCCTGTTTGAGATGGTGGGATTTAAACACCTGAACGCTTTGGAGGATCTGAGCCCAAATACCTTCCCAGTTAATGCCGTGGAATTGGGAACACGTGGGCCCCACGTGCTTTGTGATCACAGCAGTGATGCCAGGCTGGGGATGTGGCTCTGTCTCTGCTCAAAGCAAAAGTTTAATCCATTCGGCTCAAAGTCCCTCACAAGTGGGATCGTTATCTCCTGATTCCAGGTAGGTAACCTGAGGCACAGGGGAGAGATGTGACCCTCCTGCCATCCCCCCCAATGGAATCCACGTGTCCCCAGGCCCAGAATTCATTACAGTGAGGTGTTGCTGCGAGCCAGGTTTGATGTGAAGCAATTCAACCCATTTATCTGGAGAGCTGAGGATGTGCTGCTTTCCCAGGAGAGCCAGAGCTGCTTTCCAGGGCTGCATTGCACGTGCAGCTCATTGGAACTTTCTCACTCTTTTTCCAAGCTGGGAGAGCTAATTACAGGGAAATTATTTGTGTTATTGCCTCTGCTTCTGAGAGAGGTGACCTGATCCAGAAGGACAGCAGGGGTTTAGTTTTGGGTAAACTTCTCTTTTTGGGGTTGTCTTTCTGCAGAAATTTCAGCAGCGTCTTTCCCTTTTCTTGACCTTTTCTTTAGCACAGGTGATTTCATCATTCTCACATTGCAATGGCTCAGGAAGGCTTTTGCAACTGTACCTCGAGCCTGTTCTCAGCGGCAAACCCAAAGCTGGTTTTGGGGAGGGAAGAGAGAGCCCTGGACGCTGCTGTTAGCAAAGACTTGAACACTCTGATTGCAAGAGGCTGAGCTCACAGCAGAGCTGCTTTTCAGCCATGGAGGGGCCTTTGGGGGGGCATAAATCCTCCCAGGGATGGGGGAAAGCCTTAATGTAAAGCAGAACCCAGTTAATTTATATTTATGTCCCTCTTTGCCTCGCACTGTCTTCCAAGGTTAGTCTGACACAAAATCAGGCCCTTCAGCATCACCTCACGGTGAAGCTTTTCCAGACAGGAGCCTTCTGTGGAGCCTTTAGGAGGAAATTTTGGGGTCGCGGGGGAGTTGTTTCTCTCTGCCCTGTCAGTGAGGGTGTCTGCTTGAGTAGTGGAGCTGCCAAACTCATTTAAGCTTCTCCTGAGAAAGTGCAGGGCGTGATTGTTCCAGCTAGGTGGGATTTAGGTGAATTTGCAATGGATTGACACAAATCACTTCTCCGTCAGATTTTAATTCCTTTTCTAAATGAACCTGTGCTGCAGGACTGCTCAGGGAATTGGTTATGCCAATTAATGTACACACACATAGCGGCATTGTGTTCCCCTTAGCAGGATGCAGGGAAGGATTGGAGTGTGAAATCCTCAAAAGATTAAAAGAAAATAGAAAAAAAAAGAGTTTGAAACAGGGCTGTCCCAGCAGAATGAAGCCAAGGGATCCCAAGTCCCAATGATTCCAGGCCAGCAACCAGGGCAGGGCCTGCAGTAGTTGAGTCTTTTTCACAGCAAGTGCTCCTCAAACTACAGCACAACAAATATTTGGGGGCGTGTGCTAGCGCCCTTCCACCTTCCCCTGCCCCCGGGATTTGCTCTCCGGGCCCAGGCTGTGGGTGGCTCTGCCAATGGAAATTTCTCTAGGAGCTCTTGCACAATCCCAGCAGCTGTTTTTAGCCGGGTTTGGGAAATTAGTGAACTTGAATGATCCTGTTACACTCGTAGCTTGTCAGGAAAGACGTTGAGCAATCGGCAGTGTGGGGAGATCAGAGGCAGCAATTTCAGTTTGCTCTTTGGGTCCTTTTTTAGCTCTGCTTCAGTACAGAGGCTGCACGGGCTGGCTCTGGGGGGTGTAACTCAGCACTGCTGAGGATCTGGCCTCTCATGTTCTGGCTTCGACTAAAAATACCCTAGAGAGTGACTTTGACACAAGCCAACTGTGCTCACCTTACCAGAGCTGGAAAAAGCTGTTGGAGCTCTCAGCCACTGGCTCTCCTCCTCCGTCAAACCTGCTCTGGCTGGGGATTTGGGGCTGGCTGGAACAGACGGCAGCAAAAGGCTGCTGTGTACTTTGGGAGGAAAACATCCAAACGAAAGGAGCTGGGTGTGCCCGAGCAGTGCTTGAATAGGGCTGGCAGATGTAGTGGGGGATTTATTGGGGACCCCCAAGATCCTTCAGCAGCAAGAGAATCACAGAAATCAAAGAATCACAGAAAGGTTTGACTTGAGAGGGACCTTAAAGTTGGTTCGACCCCCTGCCATGGGCAGGGACACCTCCCACTGTCCCAGGATGCTCCAAGCCCAGTTCAGCCTGGCCTTGGGCACTGCCAGGGATCCAGGGGCAGCCACAGCTTCTCTGGGCACCCTGTGCCAGGGCGTCCCCTCCCTCTGCATAAAGAGGTCCTGGTGTGCCCATGTTTAGGCTCCTGAGCTCAGCCTTGAGTATCTGAAGTGAATTATGTCTCTCACATTACCTTTTGGAAACCAGGGACCATTTCCCATCAGCCCCAGGCATCAATCTTGGGTGGAGAGGCCGGATTTGGGTTTCTCCCCTGTCTCTCTCTGCTTTGCTCTTCTGCCTGAAGTTTTCCAGGGCTCAGCCCTGCTCTGAATGGCAAAGGTAAAGTATCCCAGGTCTGGCCTGTGCTTACTTTGGAGAGGAGATATAAAGGGACAGCATCATTTGTCCTGTGCCTGCACAGTGTGCAGGTGAAACACCCTGCACTGGTCAGGTGAGACACCCTGCACTGGTCAGGTGAGACACCCTGTACTGGCCAGGTGAGACACCCTGTACTGGCCAGGTGAAACGTCCTGTACTGGCCAGGTGAAACACCCTGCGCTGGCCAGGTAAAACACCCTGAGCTGGCCAGGTGAGACACCCTGCACTGGCCAGGCCCCTCTCACCTGCTGTGCCTCCTGCAGGGAAGCTGGGAGGCCAGGACTCCTTCGAGAGCATAGAGAGCTATGACAGCTGTGACCGCCTGACGCAGTCCTGGAGCAGCCAGTCCTCCTTCCAGAGCCTGCAGCGCGTCCCCTCCTACGACAGCTTCGACTCCGAGGACTACCCAGCCACCCTGCCCAGCCACAAGCCCAAGGGCACCTTCAAGGACTATGTGAGGGACCGGGCCGACATGAACAAGGACAAGCCTGTCATTCCTGCTGCTGCCCTGGCTGGCTACACAGGTAGGGCACAATCCTGGGGACCCCTCTGTGCCCCCCAGCACCTCGGGCAGCACCTCCCTGTCCCAGGGGCAGAGCCTGGCGGTGCTCCAGGCTGCCCCAGCTCCGTGTGGCCGCTGCAGGGGTGTGAGGGAGGGGCGTGGGGTGCCTCTGGGGTCAGCCCAGAGCTGCATCTCCTTCGAGCATGGGCATCCCGCACATCCCACCCCTCGGGGGAATGTGAGACCCGGCTGAGCCCAGGGGTCTCGATGCCTTGTGCTCCATTTGCCCCTGGCTGGCTTTGGCAGGAGCTGGGGCGGGTTTGGCTCCTGAACAGGAGGTGCTGCAGAGCCCCCAGCCCCCTGGGGCTCTGCCAGGTGGCCACTGGGTTGTGGTTTCCCCCTGGGGCAGGTGATGCCTGAATGGGCTACCTGGAAACAGAGGCTAGACAGGAGTAAGGGAATAAAGGGGGATATTTATTGGAAGGCCTTCCAAGGCACACCCTGGGGAGCCCCAGGCTGCCACTGCCCCCTAAGGTGGACCCCCAAGATGGACAACAAGTCACGAGTTCTTACCCCAGTTACAGGTTTTGGTCCATTTGCATATCAGCATAAATTCGCCAATTAAAACTTCAGCTGCTGATGTAATTCTCCCCGGCTTGCCCCCCCTTTCTCAACATGTTGGTTTGCACATTCTGGGCCCAGCACAGCCCGAATTGTCCCTGCAGAGCCAGCCTGGAGAGGTTTGTTATGTCTGTCACAGTCTGAGAGAGCAGCAGCTCACAGGTTACGAGGCAGGTCAGAGTTACACACTGAGTACTACGGGATTTGAGCAGTATGGAAGTTAAAATCCAAGGCACCAGAGGAGGATCTCCAGCACCGCTGTGTGTGGTGGGGATGGATCCCCTCCCCTCGGGCTCAGGGGAGGCCCTGGCTGTGCTCTGCACCTCGGTGTGAGGCAGGGATGGGGCACTGCCAAAGCCATCCCAGACATTTTCCATTCCCCGCTCTGGGAGAGATGAGAAGGTGATAGGCCACGGAAGCCGGCTCTTGGTGACAGCCCTTCAGCAGTCTGGCATCTCCAAGGAGAGAAACTTGGTGGGATGGGACTGCCAGCTAAAGCTGAGCTAATCCTTTCCAGCCCTTCTGTGCCGTGGCTTTTCCCTGCGCTCTGAGGAAAGCTCTGGGGCAGCCTCCTGGCAGCTCCCCTGGCTCTGCACGTTCGGATGTGTCCTGGCCCGGCTGGGAGCAGCTGGTGGAAAGAGTTTGTGCTGATAAAGATCATCTCCAGGTTCAGAGCAGATCCTGAGGTGTGACTGCCCCCGAGTCTCCTCCCACGCACGGCTCATCTCGAGCCTCCGTGAGGGTGGGGAGAGGTGCAGGAGGGAGGAGAGGTGGGGAGATAATTTTAGGAGTGTAAAAAAGGAAGTGGTTTGTTGCTATAGCTGTAGTTAGAAAGAGAGCTCAGCCCTGCCTGTTGAATGAGACTCTACCAAGTCCACGCAAAATATGAGTGTGCTCTGCATTCCTGAGTGGACTGGGGATGTGCTGGGGAGGGAGGGGAGGGACCATGACCTGGGGCTGGTTCTCTGCTGAGCCATGGAGATCGATGTTCCTGACAAAAGAGACCACTGAGCGCAGGTTGCTCTCTTCATTCCTATTTTCATTCCTGTTTTCTCCTGACAATGCCTTTCTCTGTGGCACCTGGAAGCGCTGCGGGTACAGAGTGCGTGGGATGTTGTTTGAACAGCTGGGGAAACTGAGGCACCGAGGTGCTGGCAAAACCCAGAGCATTCTTCTCCAGACTGGATATTTCCCTCCACGTCACTGTGTTACTGTAGCTCGTGGGAAAGGCCGCAGAAGAACCGCCCTCAGAGAGGGGCGAGGAGCTGAAGTCAGCGGCTGGGCCCTGCGTTTTTCCAAGGAATATTAGCGCCCCAAAGGCTGTCCTTGGAGCAGCGCCTTTGGGAAGGGGAGACTCAGGCACGTGCAGTCCCAGAGCACAATTCCAAACACTTTGCTCTGCATAACTTTTTCCCTCACCTCATTTCCAACCCCTCTTGGAGCTGGGAAGAGAATCCCTTGGCCCAGGCACTTTGGTGGGACCAATAAGTGGGGGAAGGCCTGATATTTTTATTTATTTTTGCACTGCTTCACTTGAGAGGCTTTAAATGTGGAGAGGAAAATCTGGAATCACTGGGAAATCCTTGAGCTGGACCTTTGTTTGCCCAGTCCAAAGGCTGCTGGGCAATATTCAGTGCTCAAGCCAGCAGAGCCAGCCTTGGCCATTGGGCAAGGTCTGTGCACTGTGACTCCAGAGATATCCTCTGAGCCCTTTTAAAGCTCCCAGACCTTCAGCACTGGGTTTTCTGAGCAAAGGGAGCTGGAGCTGGGTCACCGTGAGAGCAGGTCCTGGGGAGAGCGAGCAGAACGTGTTGGGTTTGAAACTGGAGGAGAACTGGGCATTCTTCACTCCCTGGCTTTGTGTCAGCGTGAAAAACCCCACTCACGCAGCCCACTGAGAAACACTGCGGGTCTGGCCGGGGCCAGCTGAGCTCAGACTGGGGACTCAGGCAGAGCTCAGGCCCTCTTGTGCTTTGCTGTGCTTTACTCTTACTTTACTCAGGGGAGGAAGTGCTGTCTGGCAGCCAGAGCAGAGGAACTCAGAGCCTGGGCTCTGCCTGTGGCTCTGCCGAGGAGGTGGAGCCTCCCCAGGAGCGGAGCGGGGCTCTGCCAGCCCAGGAGCCCAAAACACCGAATTCAGCACAGCCCAGGAGGAGCAAAGCGCTTGGAAAAAGCCACGGGGAGCAGGGAATCCATGCTTTGATGTGCTCCGTGCTCTTTCCCAGTGAGTTGTGCCTATGGAAAGCTGAAATTTGGCATTTTCCCCATCTATACACAGAGGAATCTGTGTCAGGAGTGGGGCCAGGGACAGTGGGACAGAGCGGTTTTGAACGTGGAATGTTCTGCCTGCACCAGGCGGGGAATTCCCAGGGATTTGGGGTTAGAGGAGCCGGGTTTGGGATGGGTTACCCACTGCCTCGTGCACACCTACTGCTGGTGTGAAAAACCAGGCCTTTTCCTTGGGGTTCCATTTCCCTCTTGAGGACAGAGCCGGCAGCCGCCAGGCACCTCGTGGTGGTCCCGCTGGACCTGGCCGGGGGAAGAGGGACCTCTCATCCCTCACCCCGAGGGCTTTCTGTGCTGGCTTTCGGGAGCTGTTCGGGTTCTGTTAGCAGGCCCTGTTCCCGTGGTGCCCAGGGAGGCGGCCCCAGCAGATCTCTGATGGTATCTGCCCCAGAGGCGCGTTTTGGGGTGAGAAGGTGCATTTTGGCGGAAGCTCCATTTGCGTTTGATGTGTTCTTCACCCAGCTCCGAGCGGCCTTTCAGAGCTGCCTTATCTGCCCCCACATCTTGACCTATTTTAACAAGTTGCCATGGTTGCTCACAGAGAGGTTGATGCAATTTTCTTATCTTTTTTTTTTTTTTTGAAGGAGCAATGTGATTGCTCAGGAGTTGGTGAAGTTCAGTTTCCATCACTGCAGGGAGGGCCAGCCCTGGACACCCGGGTTTGGAGCTCGCTCAAAGCTTGGCCAGCTTGAATTTTACCTGAGGGAATGTTGGAGCTCTGTCAGGGCAGGGCATCAGGAAACGTTCTTCCCTCAGAGGTGCTGCCAGGCACTCCAGGGAATGGGCATGGCCAGAGCTCCAGGAGGGTTTGGACACTGCTCCCAGGGATGCCCAGGCTGGGATTGTTGGGGTGTCTGTGCAGGGCCAGGAGTTGGGCTGGATGATCCTGGTGGGTCCCTTCCAGCTCAGAAGATTCTGAGATTGAACATTAACCCAGATTTTATTTTCTTTGCTGTGACACAGAGAGCACCCGCGAAATGCAGCTGAGGGACGGCTCAGGGTGTGTGTTCACTGCTAAACCTCACGCTGGCTCAGCTGAGCTCAGCCTGAGCCCCCTGGTTGAGCAGCAGAGCCTCGTTTGGTGTGAGCGGGCAGAGATCCCTCCATGCCTGAGCCCAGCTGGGCTAAAGCGAGCCCAGCTCTGCCTCCACATCCCCTGGGGCTGTGCTGGGTCCTGCAGCCTCTGAGGATTCCCATGGCCACCAGCATCCTGCAGGAGCCCTGGCACCACATGGATCAGCTCAGCTGTACCTCTGTGCCCTGTGTGGGTGCTTGCAGCTCGTGCTGCTGCTCCCCTGGTGTTGCAGGGCCACAGGAGGCTCAGACCTCGCTGCTTCACCGTGGTCGTTTAACACTGAGCTGTTTTTGGGTTCCCTCGAGCAGCTATGTGGGTTGGCAGCTTCGTCGTGGGGTTTGTTTGCTCTGTGGTGGGCAGGACTGACACCCCGGGGCTTTCCATCCATGCTGTAGGTGTTGCCAGGGCCTGGTGCTGCTGCTCCACATCACCGAGCACACAGCAGGGTGTTCCAGAGGGGAGGGGAGGGGAGGGGGCTGGGAGAGGTGAGGGGAGTGCACACCAAGCCCCGATCCCACCGGGCTGGGTTTGTGTGGGTGTCGGCCTCTCCCCTCCTCTGGGCCAGCTTAGGGAGCTGCTGACCCCTTTAAAGCCAGTCCCAGCACTTAAAGAGTTGATGCCCCTTCCCAGCTGATGTCACCCGTGTGACACACCGGAGTGTCCCTGCCGGAGCCCGCCATGCCCCTTATCCCGCTGCCCGTAGGGAACTCGCGAGGCAGTGCAGGAGCAGCCTCTTGTCAGAGGTGTTTTCCCGAGAGCCGAGCGCTCTCTGCACGGAGCTGGATGTGCCCTGGCTGCCAGCACCCCCGGGGCTGTGCCAGCGGCCCCGGCTGTGCCTCTCAGCCCCGGTGCAGAGGGTGAGCCGGCCGTGCTGCACAGCCTGAAGCCGCCGCAGCCTGTGTTTGTGAGCGATGCTTATCTGTGGCCCAGCAGTGAAAGCACAGCTGCTGTTTTGCAAGAAAGTCGAGGTGGTGCCAAGGAAAGCGGATCTCTTTCGGCACAGCTCAGGTGCGGCTGCCCCTCCCCCTGGTTCTGTGCTGCAGCTCTGAGCCTCCACAGGTGAGATCGCCCCTGTGCTGTGGTCATCAGCACCCAAACACCCGCCAGCAGCTGCCTTCCTGTCCCCTGTCCTGCCACACTGCAGTGCTCTGGCTGTCCTTGCCATCCCTGGGCGCCAGCATTGCTGGAAATGCCAACATCCTTCCTGCTGCCCTGCTGGAGCACAGTGTCCCCGTGGGCATCCGCAGCCATGGCACGGCACTTTGGGAATGCAGGCACCCCCTTCCTGTGCCAGCACCGCTGCACAACCGCTGTGGCCCTGCTGGGATTCGGGGGATGGTGTTACCCTGCTCCTTCTGGCTCACACCCTTCACCTGCCCCTTCTGCTTGATGCCCTTGCAGGTGACTTCAGGGTGGCCACCCAGCAGCTCCTGCCCACTTTTGCCTCGGGCAGGGCCCAGTGGGCTCAGTGCCCATCTGGGCTCCCTAGGGTGGGGACCGGGGCCGGTTCAGTGGCTCCTGCCCCACCTGCCAGGCGTGCTAAGGAGAGCAAAGCCAGCCCCACACGCCACTGCCCAACCGTGGCAGGGCTCAGCCCTCCCCGGGGCTCCTCCAGCCCGGGCTGAGGGGGTTGATGGCGGAGCAGCAGCTCTGGCTGTGTCTCCTCCAGCTGGTGTTGCTCAGCAGCTTGTGCGTGATCACCTTTGGGGGGGATGTGGAGCTCACAAAACCCCTGGAGCTTTGCCAGGTCTGGAGTCAGGCTCTGAGTTCAGGGCACAGGGTGGGATTATTGGCGTTGTCCCGTGCAGGGCCAGGAGCTGGAGTCGATGATCTGTGCGGGTTCCTTCCCACTCACGAGACTCTGTGAGCTCAGTCCTCCCAACAGCTCCTTCCTGAGCGCAGAGGAGCTTCGGCAGGGAAGTAGCTCTGGCCTTGACTGGCTGCTGTCCTGCCTGGAAGCACAGCCCTGGTGCTCCCTAAGGAAGGGCTTTCCTGGGTTCTTTCCTGCTTTTTTACACCGGGTGTTTGGAGCTGCCTCCATCCAAGCTGCACCGCTTCGCAGTGTCTGACTCCTGCAGCAGCCTGGGCAGGAGCTGGGCAGCAGTGGTGGCAACTGGTCTGACAAGGGAGTGATGGGGACCAGCACTCCCAACGCTTTGGGGGATTTGGGGACCGTGGTGCCGCCGAAGGGGGCGGGCAGGTGAGTGGGGCAGGGGCTGTTTTGGAGACGTTGCCAGGGCCGATTGTTTTGTGGCCTTGGAACCACAAACCACAGAGCGCCAGGCAAAGGTGCCTCGCTGCGGGGGTTGGTTGGTAGGTGGGGTTTTTTTTTTTGTCTTCTTGTCTTGTTTGAACCAAGGGAAACAAAACAGAGGCCGTTGGGAGGGGTGGATGTGTAAAACCGTCCCCAGAGAGATGACGGGGCTGGGGTTGTGCCCTCCTCGTGCGGTGCCCGTCTGCCCCAGCTGGGCAGTGCCGCCGTCACTGCGCCACTGGAATGGCCCCGTCTGGCAGAGTTTGGTATCCCAGTGGTTGGGGAGGGGGTGGGGGACCTGTCCTGCCCGAGGAAGGATGGCACAGGGATGATGTGGCCCCAAACCCTTCGCTCTGGGGGCACCATCGGGGCTTGGTGCTGAGGAAGCCCCGCTCGGCCAGCAGTTCCCAGTTCCCACAATTCCAACTGTCATCCGGCTCGAGAGGAATATTTTCCCCCTGACGCCGCAGAATTCCTGTGGTGTGACAGTCCCTGCTGAAGGACCCTGTTCAGTGCCACCGAGGCCAGACAGGGCCCCCATTGTGGGCGCTATTTTCAGCAGCCCCGTGGGTGCTGGGGGTCGCGGCAGGGTCTGAGTCCTCCCCTTGTCTTTTGTGGAGCAGAGGCTGCCCCTGATCCCCAGCCAGGGCTGGGATTGCTCTGGGAAGCCCCTGGATGTGTCTGGAGGGAGCAATGACAAAAGCTGCCTTGTGCCCCTCCCCCTCACCCTTGGAGCTGCATCCCAATCCAGGCTGCGGGAACAGGTGCTGGTTTTGGGATCGCCAAGGCAGCCGATCCCACGGTGGGATGCGCCCGCTGGCCTTGGCACACCCTGGCTGTGTTTGCTTGTACCATGGGGGGGGTGATCCCAGTCTGGCATCCCAGTGGGGGTTTCCAGCCCTGGCCGGGATGAGAGGAAGGGTTGGAGCAGAAGGGATGGAAAGTGGGCACTGCTCCCAGCTCCTGTGGATGAGGAGGTTCGGGGTGCAGGGACAAGCCTGGCAGCTTCCTGCTTGCCCTGTGACATCGAGGGGGTGGCATTCCTGCATGAGCCCCCCTGAAAGCCTATGGGAAGGTACTCCCTGCTCCTTGCTGGCTGTAGGGCGGCTCATTTGTGAGGATCGCCCTCGCAGCGCCAATTAGAGCTGCAGCAGACGATGCCCTGACCTCCAGCACTGTTCCCTCCTCTGTTCTCCTCCCCACCAGCGCTGATTTCAGGCACAGGCCCGGGCATGTGCCAGGGTTTGGCTCCTGCCACCTCGCTGCCGTCTCGGAGCGGTGCCACATCTGCCAGGCTCGGCTGCCTCCCCCTCGGGCAGGGAGGGGGTGTTTGCAGGAGCTGGGACATGCCTGGAGCCCTGCATAAACACATTCCTCACATAACTGCCTGTCCAGCAAGAGGCAATTGGGGTTTTACGCTTGTCCCGCAGGCAGCTCGGAATAGACCTTGGGAACCCCTGTTCCAAGCATGACAGTGCTTCCTTGGAAATCCCAAAATACCCAGCAGAGCGGCACTGGGGGAGGTGGCAGGAACCCTACCTTGCTTGCTGGAGAGAGGACAAGAATTCCTGCATTTCCCAACACCTTTCCCTGCCAGCTGGCATCCCATCAGGAATGGCACTGGCTGTTGGCTCAGGGTTAGTGAGGCTGGAACCTCCAGAGATGGCCCAGGGGTGTTTTGAGGGCAGTTCCTCACCCAAGAACCTGGCACCCAGCTGATGAATTTCCATCCATCTTATTTTGGGGAAGGAATCAACTGAAAATCCTTATTCTTTGGTTGGGCAGGAGAGCAGTTGACGGGAGGGGATGGACCTGGCCTTGGGCTCCTTGGGCTGTGTCTCTGTTAACTCGATTTGGGTGCTGGATGCTCCCTGGCTTTGCCTGGGGAATTGGTGTAAGGGCAGAAGGGCCAAGAGAACTCATCCCCTTGGGAATTCACCTGTGGAAGACCTCAGGCAGCCACTAAACCTTTTGCCCAGTGTTTTCTCTGCCTTTAGAGCTCAGTGCTATAAATAGGCCTGAGCCTGGAAATGTGGTGGCATTTCAGGCCAGGCTTTTGGCTCTTCGCTCTCAACGAGAGGCGAAGGCGTCATGCGAATTTCCTCCCTCATCTTGGCCTGGATAATCCAGTTCCATCCCTACTGGAAAGCATGGCTGTGGAGTCAACATCTTGGCAAGCTCCAGAGGAGTGATGGGCTGGAGCCTTTCCCTGCCGAGTCCCTTCCCGTTTCCAGCAGAGTGAGCCTGGAGCTCCCTGCCTTGCCCTGCCCCTGGCTGTGATAACCCCCAGGTTTGGTGCTGTAAAGCCCTGGAGCGGTTCCACAGGGATAACAGGAGGGAAACAGTTTGGGAAGGGCTGAATGGGACATGGCGATTCCTGTTCCCTGGAGCCAGCTCTTTCATTTCCTCCCCCCTGGCAGCTTTTGAGTCATTTTGAACTTTGTGGAGAAGGGGAGCAGCCCTCCCTTCCCTCCGTGGGTTATCCCGCAGCCACAGCTTGGACAGCACCCATTGTCATTCTTGGAAACAGGCTGGGCTCCATCCCTTTTGCTGAGTCCATAACTCATTTTTTCCCTGCTTGAAGCTTTGCTCAGTGCTGTCAGCACTGGGATTACCCCAGCTAATCCAGCCTGTGCAATTCCCTGTGGGATAAATCATTTCCTCTCTCCTCTGGCTGTCTCGTTATAATTATTGTCATTATTCCAAGCTGGGTTTAAACCATGGCAGGGTCTCTCCCTAAACACCTTGCCCACAGCTAAGCGCAGTATTTGGGGCGTGGCCGCATTTGGAAGTTGCTCATCAAAGAGGTTTTGGCTCCAGGGCTTCTCCTCTACCTTGGACCGGGACACGAGCCCAAGGAAGAGATAAGAATTTCAAAACATCTTCATGACTCCAGCCAAAACCAGCTGCAGGCTCTCACTGGGTGCACTGGGACAAATTGGTGACGGCCAAAATGAGCGCTCAGAGGGGAGATGGAGACCAGGTGTGGCAGGAGAGGTGGAATGCCCATGGCATGGGGTGCTCCACCTCACCTCGTGCCTCTCCAGCTGTCTCAGGGGACCAGTAGCCGCCGGGAGGCTCCTTATGGATCTGCTGAGGCTGTGCCAAGGAGGAGATGAGGATATCCTGGGCTGGGGAGCTCAGTGTGCCCCCGCCCTCCCCACGAGCCGGCGGAGCCCATTCCTGCAGCAACACGCCCTGGAAAGAGGCCAAGGAATTCTCATACCTGGGTCCCCCTTATCTTGACCGACAGCACGGAGCAAAGAGTCAAGGTGGGGAAGCGGAGTCTGCCCGAGTTCAGCCGTGGCCAGCGGCTCTTTGGCACAGAGAGATTGGTGCTGCTCCGGTGCCAAGGCAGTGACTCCTCCTGTTTGTGTGCCAGAAAAATAATCCTATTTATGTAACTCCGTGTGAAGCATTCCAGGGCATGGAGATTCAGCTCTTGCTGCAAATAGGAAGCGCTGTTACCTGTAGGGTTTAACTCCCAGCTCAGGCCCTGCCCTGTGGCTGCTGGTGGCTCTTTTGGACAGGAGAAGGCTTTATTTTATTCAGTGAGCACCTTTTGCATGGGAATTTTTCCCCTCTGCGATTGAAGGAGCTGTGCTTTTCCTGGCATTAAGATCCTGTGTTTCCTTTGTCTTTCTAGGCAGTGGACCCATCCAACTGTGGCAATTCCTGCTGGAACTGCTCACCGACAAGTCCTGTCAATCCTTCATCAGCTGGACGGGCGATGGCTGGGAATTCAAACTTTCTGACCCAGATGAGGTAAAGTGCCCTGAAATTAAGTGCAAATTCCTCAGAGATATTGGTGTGGATAAGCCTCTCCTCCTCCCATTGGGCAGCCACTTTGTTCTGGTCTTGGGTATGTCGTGGGGAACCAAGGAATCAGAGTCCAGCTGGAAGTTTGCTAAAGACTGGGATGCAGTCACCCTTTGGAAGCAAGGGTTTGTGCCCAAAGCTGGTGGGAAGTAGCTGGAACATGGCAGGGAGAGGAGCAGTGGCAAAGCTCTTCAGAGAGGCTGGCTGCAGGGGAGGGGGGACTGTCCCCTGGTTTGGGGAACAGATGGGAACTTTGTCCCCTTCCCTGACTGGAAGGTGGCTCTTGGTCTGTTCTGCCGAGTACAAGTGACAGAACAAGAAGAAGTGGCCTCAAGTTGCACCAGGGGAGGTTCGGGTTGGATATCAGGGGAAATGTCATGGAAAGGGCTGCCCAGCCCTGGCACATCTGCCCATGGAGTCCCCACCCCCGAAGGGATTTAGAAGCCATGTGGATGTGGCACCTGGGGACATGGGTCAGTGCTGGGGAACGGTTTGACTCCATGGTCTTAGAGGGCTTTTCCAACCTAAATAATTCCATGAGTGACTGGAGTGTGGCAATGTGCAAAAGTAAATGGGCCACTGCTTCGTGGGGTCCTCTGGTTTAGAACTGGCAGAAGGTGGAGGAGGAACCTTGGGAAAGGGGTGAAGGACTTGGGATATGAGGATGTGTACGAAGCAGAGTGACGCAGGGTCTCCAGGCAGGTGCAAAGGAGAGCCCTTTATTGCAAAACCCAGGCCTTTTTAAGCAGTTAGGCCGTTATCAGTGACATTCCATTTAAGTAAGTATAACAAATATCATTCAGCCAACCACCACAGACCACGATGTGAGCACATAATGGTTCTAGAACTTTTTCCTACCTCCAGTTCGGCTGAGTCACTTTCCCACAGTCCTTTTCTGCTTAGCCAAAGTAGCAGGCCTGAGCCTTTACTTTACAAGGGTAACGAGGCCCTTATTTTATAAGGTTTTACCTATATGCAACAAGGATATATCTGAGGTAGCGCACGAAATTACCCAGCTAAATCCCCGTGGAATGCTCTGCCATTGCACAGGGATTGACTTTTCCAAGCGTCAACTCTTAACGATGAGGAAAATCCCCTCCCTTCCTGGTGGGAAGGGCCCATGGACGCCACGTCCCGATGGAGCCGGGCTGACTTCTCCTCCCTGTCCGTGCTCCCTGCAGGTGGCCCGGCGCTGGGGCAAGAGGAAAAACAAGCCCAAGATGAACTACGAGAAGCTGAGCCGCGGGCTGCGCTATTACTACGACAAGAACATCATCCACAAGACGGCCGGGAAGCGCTACGTGTACCGCTTCGTGTGCGACCTGCAGAGCCTGCTGGGCTACACCCCTGAGGAGCTGCACGCCATGCTCGACGTCAAACCCGACGCCGATGAGTGACAGGGACGCGGGGGCGCCGCTGTCCTCGGGGACGGCCCACGGGACTTGTCCGGCGGTTCTTTTCTATTGATTTTTGCTGTTTTTCTGCTCGTTTTTTGTTTCGAGGGCCACTCGGATTCGAGGCTTTGAGGATGTCAGGGGAGAGGGGGGAGGAAGAGGCAAGCTTTTGGGAAGGATGGGCTTTTTGTTGATTTCCTGAAAGCTCCAAGGCAGGCTTTTCTGGGGGAAAATTTTGAGTTTTAAGAAAGCCAGAAAAATGTAGCTCACTTAAAAAAAAACAACAATCCCCTCCCCACCCTTGGCTGTTTAGAAAAAAGTGCGATCAAATGGATCCCTTTGGTTGCTCACACACAAACTGACAGGTCAGGAATGACAATATTCCCGAGGATTTGAGGAATTTAAACTTTTTTTCTTTTGGAAAACCAAAGTGGGTGGATATTCTTGCTTCAGGGAGGGGCAATATAGGAAAAAACCAAGAACTGTTGTTCTTGTTCCACCACCTTTCTGTCCATTGTCTTCTTTTCTGCAAGAGACAGAATTTTTCCTAGGAGGGATCAAGACTCTTTTTTATTTTTTTTAAAGTTTTATTTTATTAAATTTTGTGCCAGTATTTTTTTTTTTTTTCCTAAATAGTCTTAAGCTCTAAGATGGTCTCAGTATTGCAATATTGTGTGTGTTTGTTTCTGTTCTGCCAGCAGAGAGTTTTATCCCAGGGAGGAAAAAGAGAAAAAGAGGAATTAGTTTATGTAGATCCCACTGGAGAATCGGAATGCTGGGACTGGGATGGGAAAGAAAATGGACTCCAAAGTGGCTCCTGGTGATGCTGACTGGGGGTGCCATCTCATGTTTCCAGGCCCACACGCTCTGCTGATATTGCTGGTTGAAATACCTGCGCTTTTTCTATGTCTGGCTGCACAAAACCTCTCAAAATTTCCATGGAAAATGTCTTTTTGCATTTTCCAAATCGCTTCTTTTGCTCAAGGAACACTGTGGTGCTTACAGAAATTTTTTTTTAGTGGAGGGGGAAAGGAAAGAAATTCCCATGTTTTCAATGTGGTAAATGGAAAATATGCAAATTAATTGAGGGGGAAAAATCAGGAAAAAGTTCAAAACCCGAAGGGAAATGTTTTTTCCTTCCTGTTTCGAGCAGTTCTGTCTTTATGGCTGTGTGTGGGCACAGCAGAACGGAACCTGTCCCTGCACGTGGGCTCTTTATGGCTCCTGGGCTGCTGCTCCCAGCAATCCTGCGGGGTGTGAGTGGCACAGAGCGCGGCCGGTGCCACCGCGGGTGGCTGTGGGATCAGTCCCAGGAGAGCCACTCCCGCTGGCCCCAAACCTTTCCTGCAGCTGCTCTTCTCTGCAGGGGTCACTCCTGCTGTTTGCAGAGCTCCCGGGATGTTCTGGGCAGGCTGAGGATGATCTCCCACTGCTTGGTGGGAGTTGCAGGGTCAGGGGTTTTCCCCACGTCCCAGTGCAATCCCAAAGCCAGAACCCTGCAGATTTGGCTGCCCACAGGGATCCTTCACCTCCACTGGGTGTTTGCTTTTAAAGGCAGCGTTTTGTACTTCACCAAAATCCCTTCTCTGTGTGTCCTTTGTCTGTGTGTCTTTCGGGCATGGAGTTCACTCCAGAGGCCCTGTGGGACAGCTCTGGGGGTCAGAGCCTTTCCAGAGGGTTGATTCCTGCCTGATCCCAAAGGATCAGGTGGCAGGACAGGAATCTGGCTAAAAGAGCCGGAATATTCAGGCACAACGCCCCTGCAGAGGGGCGGAGCTGGGGGGGAGCCCAATCCCAAAGGGATGCCCAGAGCTGCTGGGCTCTCCTCGTTCCCTCTGGAGCTGGGGGGACCCAGCACCTCTGCATCCTAAAATTGGTCCTGTTAGGGGAAGTCAGCCCCGGAACTACTGTGCCCTTATAAAAGGTGGTGCTCGAGGGGAAATGGGAAGGCCAGGAGGGAGCTCCTGCCAAGGGGGTGGAAGCAGAGAGGGGGTCCAGGAAGGGAGGTTGTTCCACTCAGGGACTGTGGGTTGTCTGAAGGAAAGGCTGGGATGGGTGGAAAGGAGGGAAGAGTGGATGGAAGGAAGGTTAAGGGAACCCCAAAGGAGGAAAGGGACCCTGCCACTGAGCAGTGGTACTTGGGCTCATCTCCTCGGGCAGGCAGGGAGGAGGAGGAGGAGGAGAAGGAGGACGGTGGAGGCAGCCTGGCCAAGTTGGAGGGAGGAAAGGAAAATTGGGATATCATGGATGAGACCCCCACAGGTGAGGCTCTGGGACAGATCCAGCCTGAGCCAAGGCTGGGCAGCTGGATAGGGAGCCAAGGGAGGTGTGAGGGCAGAGAGTGCCCTGGGAGGAGCTGGTGCAGAGCATCCCAACAGGAACAGTTGGATTTCCAGCAATCAGGGGTTTTTTTCGGGATATTTCAGGGTTGCTGCAAAGTGCCCTGAGCTTGCCCATCGTGGGTCACTTAAATCCCCTTTCCACTCTTAGGAAGGGCCTCCCAGTAATCCCAGCTCCTGCCCCTGGCATGGGCCGTGTCCCAGGACATCCCTCCTGCTTTGCTCACATGCTCCAGCTGAAAAAGAAAAAGAAAGGGATAAAATTTCCCCACAATCGAAGGGATTGCAGGTTTGGCTACAACCCCACACCCTGCCAGGCTAAATCCCTCATCCGCTGTGCTTATTCCAGGTTTCCAAGCCAAGCCTGTGTGTTCCCAGTGATTTTGGAGGGATGGTTTAAGGTTAGGAAGGGTGAGCCATGGGAAGCAGCTCTGGGTTTTTGGAAGTAGTCCCTGGCTGGAGTTTCTCCATCATTTCTCATTGCCCTTTGCCCTCCCAGCTCACAGCCTGTGGACAGTCCCAGACACATCAGCTCCATCATTTCCTATTTTCCTTTGCTTTTGTTCCTGTTCTAGAGGCCATCCCAGAGATGGGTGCTGTTTATACACTGGAAATGTGCAGATTTCTCTTTGTTTCTTTCGATTTGGTTCCTTTTTCCTTCTCCTTTTCTTGGCTTGCCTTTGGCGAGGGCTCTGCTGAGCCAGACAGGCTCAACCCAAAGCCTCTGAGCTCTTTCAAGTTCACCAGAATTTGGTGAATTCCCACCTGCTGGCCCACAAGGATGGATTTGAGAGGGACGATGGAGACCTTCAGGGCTGGGACTCCCTCCTGTGCTGCTTTCTCCACGCAGGAGTGAATTTCCCCTCGCAGATGCTGTTGGAAACGGGGTGGTTTGGAATGTCTCAGGTGCTTTGGCTGAGTTTTTGGGATACTTTCTGTGTCCTGCTCATTTTCTGCTGTTTCCATGTGGGTTGGTGTCCCCTTGGCCCCACTGGCAAAGCCTGAGCTCTACTTGCAAACAGCTTTGGGCGCCTTGACAATTGATATTTGGCATTTCAAAAATAAAGGAAAAAACCCCAATAATGATAAAAGCCACACCAATAATGATAAAACCCACGCCAATAATGATAAAACCCACGCCAATAATGATAAAAACCACAAGCACTTTCCTGCTGCCCGTCCCTCTCCATCTCCGTGTGCGGGATCACCATAATCCTTGGACACTGGGCCGTGCCCAAGTGGAGATCCCTGTTATTCCCACACTCCAGATGTGACTGTTCAGCGCTAGAAATAACCAAACAGGCCAAAAAATAAGGAATAATGTAGAATTTCACTTTCTCCTGTCTTCCCAAACCAAGACCTCCTCCATAAAACGGTCCCAGAAAGCACCAATAAATCCAGATGCTGCAGAAAACATCGCCACCTTCTGAGTTTTGATTTTTTTGGAGGGACTTCCTCCGAGATTTTAGGATTTAATTGCTGGTTCCTTGTGAACATTGGAAAACTGGGATGCCTTGGCATGCTCTGCTCCCTGGTAGGGTCTATGTAACACCCAGGAGCTGTTGTCCACATTCCAAAGAGGTTTAAATAAAAGATAAATCTATGTATACATATATGTTATAATGGAATATCTCCAGGAATTAACTGCCTCAGTAAAAAA
>WEKY01038522.1:0-16286 GCA_013390045.1 Picathartes gymnocephalus
ATATATATATATATACCCAAATAAGACCATAAAACTGAGTTACTTCTGGGGAAGTTTAATTTATCTTGAAATCACAGCATAAATTACAGAATCAAAAAATATTCTGAGTTGCAAAGGACCCCCGAGGATCATCAAGTCCAATTCCTAAGTGAAAGGTTAGTACTGGGATTGAACCCACAACCCTGGTGTTATTAGCACCCAGCTCTAACCAACTGAACGAGTCTCAGGGTCAATGGATAAATATGCTTTTTACTGCTTGAAAAGCTCTGATCTAATTATACATTGTATTTTGGTACTGTATAATCCTATGAAATAGAAAAACAAGGTCTTGCACACTTTATTCTACTGAAGTAATTTGCTCATATTATTAGCTTTACAAAATTATGTGAGGTTATACTGATAACGTACTACTCATTCACTCTGATAGAAAGTAGAAATTTTAACATCCCATTACCTATTTTGGCTGTCCAAAGCAAAAATTATTAGAATAATATTCTATCAATGTAGAGATCATTTCTTTAATCACGAAGAAGCAGAGAGAGCAGAGAAACTTTCTTAATTACTCTTTATCTGGTTATATCAAGATCTTAGAATTATTATCATCTATACTTGGCCTCGTATCTAAGAACATACTGAAGTAATTCTTTTTGAAGAAATAATTAGATAATTATTTTGGATCAGAGAGCTGATTTATGAGATGTGAAGTGTTCCATTTTCCAAGACTTCAAGTATTTCACTGAAGCCAATTCTGTTCTACTCAAAAATGTGCACTCTCATGAGAAGTAAAGGAAAATAAAGAAGTAACTTCCTCTCCCCATTTTTCTCAGCTAACAGATGTAGGGGGCAGAAAAACTGCTTCTACTGTTGTAAATATTTATTTTTCTAACATGAAGAAAAAGAACTGTATCACAAAACACCTAATCTAAAAGTCATTGTCATGTTAAGCTACACTTTGCAAAAGGCAAGCTGTCCTCTCGTGCTGGGTGTTGACGTGGAATCAGAGATGAGTTCTATCAAGTACAGGAAATAAAGCATGTAATTCCGTCTCAGCTTAATGTCACCTATATCCAAAACACTGTGATAAAATTCTCCTTCATTACTCTCAGCCTCTTTGCTTTCTCTCTCTACACTCTGCTGATAGTCACATTTTTGAGACTAGGGAGTGAGCTCTTTCAGGAAGCTGGTCCAGGCAAAACTAATTACCGGAAGTTAATTATTAGTAACAAAGAAAAGAAAACTTATATTTTATGATGACTTACCATCACAACAACATAATTCAGTCAATATTTAAATTGAGCATGTTTTGCCATATAAGTGGCAAATCAAAATGTACATGTCCTTCACGTGACTAGAAGTAGAATGGACACTGTTCAGCATTTGTGCAGGTACACAAACACACTTCAGCTGTACCCTTTGGTTGTACTTAAAGTTGCTGCAGATAAAGCCCAGAAATTATGAAATATGGTCACAGCTATTCTGGTAAACAACTTTTAAGATAAAATAAAGACTACTGAAAACATCACAGTCAAGTTTAAAATGTTTACTCATATCTTGAATGTATCTTCTAAACAATGGTTCTCAGAACTCAGAATAAAATCCAAATTTTATTGTGCAATAGTAAAAGTTGCTGGGACTCTGTTCATTGAATTGCTTAGTATCAAAACCCTACTGTAAAATTACTTTTAAAATTCAGCAAAATGTCTGTTTATACAACTATAAGAAAGAGGGCTTACCTCAAAGATAAACTGCTTATCAGATTTAAGGTCTATATTAACTTTAGGATATTATCTATTATTCTTTTTATCCCTGTAATTATTTTCTAACTTTATTCTGTAGTTGAAGCAGTAGAAGAAACTATTATTACTATTCTTTGGGTTGCAGTAGGGTTTGGCTTGTTTCCAGTATTACATCTCTCAATCTAACTTTTCTGTTTTCCAGAGATTTTGAACTAAGATAGGAAACCACTGTTCAAAGTATTTCCTCCCACCTCTTTAAGTAAAGGTAAATTTCTAAAAACAAATCTGCATTGCATGGAGATTAAATTTCAGATAAAGGGCCCTACGCACTTTCTAGTCAGGTATGATCCTAGAATGGAAGAACACAAGAGTAAATAAAAAATTAACTCTTCCCTACACATTTTTCATTTCAATATGTCTGATAGGATCTATTGAAAATTTTTTATGGTTTCTCCTGTTAGACCAGAGGGTCCTTTGGTATTCCTCTTTATCCCTCCACATTTATACAGTGAAATCATGCCAGCTCTCAAAACTCTTCAAAAAACTACACAGACTTATCTCTGTATCTCTTTCTGTGAAATATTTTCTTTAATTCTCTGTATTTCTACTGGTGTCCACTTTGAAATGCAAACACTATATAAGGACTTTCAATACAATTTTAGCCCATCTGCAGGGATAAGTGTTCCTATCCCTACTCACTAATCTCTATTTACACATCCAATATTATATTATTGCTTTGTTTTGTAGCCTTATTTTGAGACCTGTTGTTGAATTATCTACCCATTATGAATTGGAACACTTTCTGAGCCACTATTTCAGGCTGCAACAGATGTGGCTTATATTTCTTGTGGCTAAGCATATAATTTTAGGGGTTTTTTTTAAAACATTTTCTCTAATTATTTTAGTCCATGATTTTTATTCATTTAATTTTTTATGCCAGGTTTTTTGTTCATTTCCGTACTTGCCATTGAGTCAATCCTTAAGTCAGACAAAGAAGTTATCGCTGAGTTTTACATAGAAACACATTTAGGTTGCATTTGGAAAGATACCATTTTTATATCTATCAGCTAATTCTTAATCTGTTCAACCTTTTGGTTTTACTAATACAATAATAATGATACCATAAGAAAAGTGCTTTTTCTTTATATTAATGATGAGATGATAAAAAAATAATTAAAAGCTTCACAGGAGATCCAGAATTGTATCTAGAAGAGGTCTTCAGTGCCTATAGCAAAGTGTGGAATGAATTAAAAGGGCTGCAATGGAAAACGGCTGCTTGCTTATGTGGCAAGCAAACACCTGCTTACCATGTGAGCACAGAGGTGCCTAATATTACTTGACTTTAAAGTTTTATTCCACTTTTGGCACAAGCTTAATATTGTGCCAGTATAGGCAGCTGAGTATTTCTTATACCTAAGCCTCCATGAGATGTAGAAATAAGTGTGAATTAACCTCACTGGACTTAGATGTCTGCTGTACAGATGTTTTCATCTAAGCTTGTCACTCTCTGTTTCAAGAGCAAAATAGAAAAATTTAGAAAACTGTTATCCATTTTACTTCAGAAGTCTATAATTAGGACAACATGTTCTTCGTTTGTCTTCAATAATGAAGAGTCTGGATGATTCTGTCATATATAAGCATCTACATTTGGTTATGAGGAATCCATCCTTAGCTGCTACATAGTCTAAATCCTTGAGAGCTGTGATGCAATTCCCATATTCTCAGTGTGTTTACCATAGGGGGATGAAAGAAGATCATGTTCTCATATCTGCTTTTGATATTAGCTCATAATCTAGAGGATTACACTCACGGAAGCATATAAATTTGTTTCAGTCCCATCCTCAGTGTGACAGAAGGTTTATCTCTTATTATCTAAGAATTCTCCCTCAAAACGAAGGGAGCTGAGAATTACAATTTCTTCCAGACTTAGATTTCTTGGACAGTAGTTTGGATTTTGGTAGTGTCATATACTTCCTATCTGTTCCCCAGCTCCTGACAGTCAAGAAACTGGACATATGGATATATCCTCATGCAATACAGAAAGGCAACGATACATTATGCCTAGTACATGCAAATCTCCAACTTGAAAGTAATTCAAAAAGGTAATTAGAGTTAAACAAAGGAAAAATTTTGTCAATCAAACAGATAAAAATACACACACAAATCCAATTCACCATAGTTGCAAACTTAATTGTGCAAGCTGTTAAAACACTTGCAAAATATTGGTAAACTAAACTCCATTTTACTTTTTATAGCCTCTGCTTTGCTGTGCACATGCTTGTTAGTTCATTTACATAGAAATGAGTCTCAGAGACATAAAGCTTTTCATTTTCACTGAAT
Source organism: Picathartes gymnocephalus (assembly GCA_013390045.1). Lineage (NCBI taxonomy): Eukaryota > Metazoa > Chordata > Aves > Passeriformes > Picathartidae > Picathartes > Picathartes gymnocephalus. The sequence goes on from WEKY01038522.1 coordinate 4,077, forward strand.
ACAACTTACAAGCATTATGCATGCTAAATTGGAAAGAGAAAGACTTCTGAAAGAAAGAAAGTTATATAGCTCTGTGATATATTGAAACAGAATTTTCAATTAAATCTTGAAATTTCTGGGTGTTTGCAAGAAGAGGATTGTGTGTTTCTGCTATACCTAAACTGACATTTTATTGAAACAGCAGTGTTTCCATACGGTGACTTGCAGAGTCCATAAAGTTACTACATTATTGAAAATATAGAGATATAAGCCTAATTTCTGGTAAAGGTGTGAGTTCTATGAAGAAGATATGCTCACATATATTGTTCTCAAGAAAACATACCAACACATCCTAATATTCTTTAGGAAGAATTGAGTGATTCCTGTGTGACCAGGAAGACAGCCAGTAAAGGATGTCTCATGTCCTCCTGAGGCTGTCCTGTCTAATGGAATCCACTAGCAACACAGAACAGAGTACAATCGTAGAATCAGATAGTAGTTTGGCTTGGAAGAGACTTTTAAAGATCATGTAGTCCAGCCCTGCTTCAGCAAGCAGGGGCATCTTCAACTGGATCACATTGCTCAGAGTCCAGGCAAACCTGACCTGAGTGTTTCCTGGGATGGGACATCTACCAAGTCCCTGGGCAGCCTGTGCCTGTGTCTCACCACCCTCTTTGAAAAAAACTTCTTTCTTGTATCTAATATCTAATATTTAACCTAAATCTACCCTCTTTTTGTTTAAAACTGTTACCCCTTGTCATATTGCAATAGATCCTACTAAAAAGTTTGTTCCCTTCTTTCCTACCAGGCCTCCTTTGGGTACTGGAGGGGTGCAAATAGGTCACCCCCAAAGCTTTCTCTTCTCCAAGCTGAACACTGACTCTCTTGGCCTTTCCTCATAGGAGAGGTGCTCCATCCCTCTGATCATCTTGGTGGCCTCCTCTGGACTCCCTCCAGCAGGTCCGTGTCCTTCCTGTGCTGGGCCCCCAGAGCTGATGCAGCCCTGCAGGTGGGGTCTCAGCAGAGCAGAGCAGAGGGGCAGAATCCCCTCCCTGGCCCTGCTGCCCACGCTGCTTTGGATGCAGCCCAGGACACACTTGGCTCTCTGGGCTGGCAGTGCCCATGGCTGGCTCATGTCCAGCCTCTCACCCAGCAGCATCCCCAAGTCCTTCTGGGCAGGGCTGCTCTGATCTGTTCATCCCCAGCCTGTGCTGATACCGGGGGTTGCCCCGACCCAGGTGCAGCACCAGCACTTGGTCTTGTTAAACCTCAGGAGATTCCCATGTGCCCATTTCTCAACCTTGTCCAGGTCCCTCCTGATGCCATCCCACCCTTCAGGTGTGTCAACCACACCACTCACCTTGGTGTCGTCAGTTTTCAGCTGAGGACAAAAGTACTTTTTTGCCATCCTGTTGGAAGTTCCATGGTTCTTCTCTTTTATTCTATGTCTGCTTAGACAGCTTATAGCACAATTTGACGAGTAGTTTTACAGATGCCAGTAAGAGCCCAATGCAAGAGAAGAAACACATGAGCAGGAATTTCTGGTAATCATCTGGTAATGCAGCAAGAAACTCAACATTGTTCTTACACCTTTATGCAAGTAAACCAAAGGAAACACAAACAACAATTTAAATCAATGAAATTTGGGGTTCTTCTAATATTAGCACTGTTATTTTTGAATAGTTGCCTCTAAAACATTTCTTTTTGGCAAGGATGGTAACTCTATGTGACTGATAGATTACAAAAAATAGATTAAGAGCCGATAAACATCAATGGCTGAAGAAAGGAAATGATCAATCATGTATATTTGTTCCAGTATATATTTGTCAGGTCAAGTTCACAATTGAACATGACTTTAAATATCTTTAAAATATTACATATATAATTTTTATATGTTGCTAGTTAGAACATATTTTAATGATGAAGTGAATACATACATATGTATTTTATGTGTGATTGAGTATATTTACCTTTGGGGTTAAAACAAATTTCTTTTTCTTTTTAAAAAATTTGTGTTTAAAATCAGTTTACAATAATTTCTGGAATTTTTAGGGTACACTTCTTTTTTTAAAATACAAATGTAGAATTACAGGTCTGATTTTACATAAATCAAGTACTTTAAACTTATACTTGCATTGCAAATATATTCAGTACAACTACAGACATAGAACTACATACTTATCATATATGAAAGTATTGAAATTTTTATTTTATAATTCCTCTACACATGTATGAATATTGCTTTTTATCACAATGAAGTTTCAAGCAAGGTAGTTTTAGAATCTTACCAGGTATAAGTTTTTATGAATAAGGATGGAAAAAGTTACCATCTTAGTTAGATGCTAAGAATTTTCCTACATGGTGTCTTTTACTGCGTTAGAATCAGACTTTGTGATGGTGTTGATATGCTATGTAATACTATGTTCACAATTCTAAAATTATTCCTAAATTCACATTGGATAAAACCTCACCCTAAAAACTGTGAGAGTGCTGTAAATGATAGCATGATGGCTTTCATAAATGAACAAAATAATGTAAAAAACTGTAAATAATTAATGCTTATGCTATGCATGACTATGTTTATCTTCCTTACCAATTTTGACATTTTCATCTAACTTAATATATAATTTTTTGCAGTAGTATTTAATATAAAATTTTGCTGTCTGATTAACTGAAATCATAGTTTCCAAGATTTCAATGGCTTATGTCATTGTAATAAGACGTATATTTTAACATGAGCAGGTATTTTGTATGTATAATACATAACTGACTCTGCACTATTAACATTACCACCATTGATATCGGCTGGACCTGTCTGTCAAAACACAGGTACATACTTCCTCTGTTAGGTAATACTCAAGGATGAGACCTGGACAGAAGAGTGATGAATTTCTAACTACCTTATATACCACTTTAGACATCTAGTGGATGTGACTCAGCTGAATCAAGAGTTTCTATTGCTGTTGTCACCTAAAGAAGAAATTTCAAAGAGTATTAGATTGGTATTTTCTCTCCTCTAGTATTTTATTATGTAAACAAAACCCTGTGCTCTATTTTGATTTCTGTCTCCAGACAACAGCAATTATTAGTCATTCTAGAGCCAGATGTTTATTGTGTGTAAATCAGCTTAAGGTTTTATAGAAACACAGTGATCTAAACAACCTGAGGTTTTTGCTGTCCTTGGGCTATGTCTCAGAGTTATTCTAGAAATAAGAAACAGAAAACAGCAGAGAATCAAAAACCATAGTGCAAAAGAGAAAAACTGAAAAGTATTTGGCTGACTCACTAATATTCAGTCTTTGTAAATTCTGGAGATATAAACAGTGACTAAAAATGATTTATTTTCTTTAATTTACACAATATATTTATTATCCTTAAGCCATTCATAGAGACATGCCTTACAGACCCATGTGGGGACTGAGAAGGAAAGATACCAATGTCATTTTCACAGTATTTTTTTTAATTAAGATTTTCCATATACAGTATGCAAAACATTAACACTTTTTCAGCACACAAGACAGAAACAGGGTCCTGAACCTGCCGTAACACTTGGAAAGCATTTTAGAAAAGCAGAAAATTTTAGTTATTGAAAGGTTACATGGGTGGTTCTGCTCTGTTTGTCCATAACACTCTCAACATGGCATAATTGTCTCTGCATTCTAACACCGAGCAGCAGCAGCAAACTGTGCTGCTACCACACTAAACCAGGGTGTTTTCCAGTAGTCAGCTAATTGGAAAATTGTAATAAAGTGTAAAGCATGTATTACACCCCATATGATTCCAGCTTATGCCAGCACTTCCCTTGCTTCTTTCTGATTTGTTGTATTTCTCCTTCCATAGTCACTTGGATTCATAAACTGATCTCACACATACTAGCATTTTAGTCTGTTTAAACATCCTTTTATGTGAAATTAATACCATATTTCATGGCAATCACCTTTCTTTTTGTGTGCTTTACTATTTAAGTAGTTTCCAGTGATTACAGAATGCCCAGTCATAATGCTAAAAGGTTGAATCACATAGCCTATAATTTATTAGAGCTACATTATCGTGTGGAAAAAAATACCCAATACTCCACGCTGTTACTGTTATTATGACTGCCCTCACAATAGCCGCTTAAAAATTCTTTAACTCTGAAAGCTTAAAGTTAAGCATTGTCATTCCAGCATTCCCTGATGAAGTAAGTGAGTATCCAGATGAAGAATTCTCAAATTACAGCTAAAGAAGTAGTTATTTTTCAGGATAAAATACAGTAACTGCTTTATAGCACTCAACAGGAATCTAGGTAGGCAAAATGCAGAATAACGGAGCAAAATAATGAGCCAGAGATGAAATTTACCCAGAACTGAATTTCATACCTTCCCCTGACAGGGAGAGATGAGGCTATACCTCACCAAAAATTACATACCTTATTCATGGTATGACTTTGCACTGACTCAGGGGAAGGTGCTACTTACCATGTTACCAAATCTACTTCCAGCTGCAACTAATTGTTACTTGGATTTCTAAACTCAAAGTGAAGTACTGGCCCAGCTACGGCCTTTCTAATTTATAAAAGCTGAAGAGACTACAGTATATAATGCAGCAGTAGTTTCTTGACTTTACTATTCAGTAACTGAGTCAATTGTTTTCCGTATCTTTCCATTTTCTTTGAACTAATCCATCTTGCTTAGTTTCGGTAAACACCCTGTTTCCTCCAGCCCTTTCCACATTACTCCAGAGATCTGTACTTCTAAAATTCAGGTGAAACATTTTTCAAATGCTTATATATTATCTCCAAGAACAGCTCCTTCACCTTTGTTCACATCCTTATCTAATTGCACTGACCTTGAAAGCCCAGGCAGGTCGATCTGCTTAATCAAGAATTGGCAAATATTATAAACAACAAAGGTCCCAAATGTTCTAAATCTATCCCATTGACATCTTATTCACCTTCTGGTACTGAAGAGCACTGGAGCTTGAAAATAGCCTTGAGGAAATTGCACAAGTGATAGGAAGCTGGCGTTATTGCTATTTATTTTGGCATATTACATAGAAAAATAATATTGATTTGTGTGCCATGATTATGAAAAAAGGTTGTTTTTACTAAGAATGTACTTGAAATTTTTGGCAACAGAAGAAAAGATGTTTTGTCACTCCTGATGGGAATGCTCCACTGCAACTTTAAAGGAAATGTAACATTTTCATGTCATGAACACTGATATATTTTGCGTTTTCAATTACAAGAAGGTTTCACAACAATTTGCTAAGCCAAGCCTTACCACCATTTTTGAAGAAATTAGCATGACAACTTGTAAGGCACATGGAAAGAGGATGAGACCAAATCTCATTCAAGTGGACATTTCATTCAGTCATCTTCCCTGGCCTAAAAATCCTGAATTATACTGGATCTACTAAAGTCTAATTTAGGTTGAGTGCAATAGTATATATAGTATCACAGTACAGAGAAACCTATCATACAGAGTAATAAAGAAATATGGAGTGCAATGTAACTCTTGCTTTTAATATAGAAACATATAACTCATGGTTTATTCTTTTCCATGTACAGGCTTTTGTTGGGGGACAGTCTGAAGAGTCATAGTTTTCACTTAGTGCTAATTGAGCAGAAGCTGAACATGTTTATGCCAATTTTGAATTCAGTTCTCCATTTCCATTTTAAAGCAATTAGCATGCTTTTGTGCTATTTTATTAGTTGCAAAATGAATCAAACCAGTTTTCCATTATTTTCCTTTTTCTTAAGTCAGAGACATTCTCCACAAGGGAACAAAGACAGGTTCAGTTTCTTTTGTTTTTCCTGTATTTCATAGGCTGTACTTTGTTCATGGGAAACATCTTTTGGATTTTTTTATGGAAAATGGACATGGTTTTGCTCTGAGGAGCAATGAACTCTGATTCCTCACAGGCAGTCAACTATTGCTTTCCACAAAAGGGAAGAATAATACCCCCCATCACTCTTTACAGACAATATTAAGAATAATAGCTATGTTTCCCAGTAGTTATTTTATTATGGTAAATTAATAGATATGGCCAGAAAATCTCATTTAATTTGTAGAAAGAATTGTTCAACATAGACACTTCACAGTATCCTTTATCTGATGAATGTCAAAACCAGTACCTGAGTGACTAGGTTGAACTAAAATACAAGTAGTCACCTAAAACCACAGCCTTTCATTCTGACTGTTCAGCACCTGGGATTTAACCTTACCACTCTCCATTTTCTCAACATTACATGAGCAAAAATAGGACAGTTTTGGTCAACTCAGGTTCTTACCTAAGAATCTGCAATCTGGAGTTTCCTCTACTCATGGCCCTCTGTGATTTAACCTGGTAGCTGCTGCTCTCAGAGGAAACCTAATCAGTAGAGGTCATTCCAGTATGAAGTATGCTTGCTTCTTAAACTTGATGATTGGCATAGATAGTAACAATATATTGACTAGATGACACGCTATATTGAAACTTAATCCCCACTCACTTTCCATTACCTAAAACCCATGGACTAGTTACCTAAAGATGTCTCCCAGATTACAGGGACTCTGTTGCTTTACAGGAATATAACAGTGGCTGTTGTCTCAGTTTAAAAGACTGATGAGGTCTAAAACTAAAGCTCATGTCAGCCTTCTGCCCCTGGACTTCTCCTAATCTTTATACTAGAAAATCCCATGTATCTTGTCCATTGCTTCAAAAACAACAGATCTTGCAGATGTGCCTTAACAGCACCAAGTCCTTATAAGGAAGAGAGGAAAGAATCTTTTCTGACCAAGACCATAAGATCAACCTTCTCTGGAATTTTAACGCATCCCCTGTCATAAAGGCCACCCCTATGTGCACAGTTAACCGTAGGAAAATCTCTGATTATTGTGGATACTTTGAAACATGATTCTGAAATACCTAATTCTCCTCCCCCACCAGGATCCCAGGAACTTTAGAGTAATTTCTAGATTTTTACCATGGAGACTAAACCTCTAAAAGCTATAAACCATTTAGCAAGGTGACCAATGCAATCACCTATGTCGCTTAGTCCATGGGGTTTGCCAGTCCAAGGACCATGTAATCTTGAGCACCATCTAGCGGGATTTTCATGGTTTACAGATGCACAGATTTAAAACTAACATTAGTCACAGCTCTTTGCTACATTAAAAAGGATTTAAAACATGAACCCGTACTTTGGCTAAACCTTTCATTGCTGTTAGAGAGCCTCAGGCTTTCTTTTTCTCCTGGGTATGCAACGGAGTAAAGAACTCGGAGCTATTACAACAGTTTGCTGGTCTGTTTCCAGGATACCTGTTTAACTAAGAGACATTTTGCCTTTTATTTTATTTTTAGGAAAAATTAAAAACAGTTTACAGGTTTCTCAAAGCACAGAAATAAAAATACAAAAATACGAGACAGTATAATTGGGAAACTTTGTACCTAGGAGTGGAATCTAAGAGAAAGAAATCTTCTCTGAGAAATCATCACTTGAAATCCGTAAACTGAGTTTAAAATAAGAATAAAAATCTTCCGAACACATACTAAACCCAGCATTTTGAACTTACCTAAAAATTAATTTGGACACTTTCCCAGGTACTTTTCTATAGAAAAATACCAGTTAATACCTTAACTAAAGCCTTGTTTACAGAAAAAATGATGGAGGATACAGCATCTGTTTACTTTATGATTGTTCTTAGAGACACGTTTCTCTGCACAATTCCTTTCATTGTGTTTGAGGCAAGATTCCTTGTAATGAAACAGCCTGGTTTTAGCATCTCAAAATGGCTTAGAATTGAGGGAAAACATTTTCTGTGGAAAATAGTTGTAACTGACAGGACAAGTAAGGGAAATACAATTCCTTTCTATGGTTTGTTTTTGTTTTTTTGGTTTCGTTTGTTTGTTTGTTTGTTTTGGGTTATTTTGGTTTCTTCTTTGGGTTTTTTTAATAGGCAAATTTTGAGCAGGAATATATTAGTGCTTTATGTTTGGGGCAAGTTTAGCCTTTGCAAAAGGTATATCTTGTCCCTCTATTTACTCTTAAGTATTTGTGGTGTCCAAGAAAGGAAGTTTGGAGTATGTCCTAATATGAAATCACTTAAAATACCCTCTTTTTTCCCAGAAAAAAATGCAGAAATAACACATTTTAAACTCAACTGCATAGTACATTTAGTGTTTGCAGTTGGATTTTCCCAAAATCATCTCTAAGAGAAACAGCAAATAAAACCTCCAAAGCCTCTTGCTTTTTGCCCTTATTTAGTCTTTCTTTTGGAAGAGAATAATATGGCTAGGAGTTCATCAGAATTTGTCATCATGATATCATGCTTGGATGATGAATTATAACAAGATTAAAATTTCAATTTTAGTATTCTTATAATATATTCAGATACAGTAATTTACCTGTATTAATGAATGGAAGAACCTTTCATGACCCTCACGTACATATATATTTCTTTGTTTTCCCAAGAAGAAAAAAGGAAATCATAATTTCTCTCTGAAGTATCATATAATACTCCCTTGTAGAGGAAACCATCTATGCAGAAAGGGGACACCATGCATTTTATTTTGGAGTAAAGGGCAAAAGTTAAAAGAAAAATATATTTTCTGCTGCAAAGTTCTTTATTGGAGAATTATTTCCTTAGAAAACCTTAAAATATGAGGGGAAAATAAAAGAAGAGAGATATTCTCTAGCAATCAATAGTAAAATTCCAAAAAATGTGTCAAATTTCATCACTTCCCTGCATCTTTTCTGGGGAAGTAACACAACCTCTTTGAAGTTTTCCTGTGTCAAACTACAGGTGTTTGGAGGGGCAGCTGTACTGGACATAAATGTCAGAATTTTGATTATTATTTTTGCATATATCTGCATGATGATTACATATACACAGAAACATCTTGCCCAATTGACGCCCTTTATCACTGATTATTTATTACCAAGCACAAAGGTACTTGTGGTTTTACTTCTTTAGTATTCGGAGGTGTTTTGTTGATAAAGCAAATTAAATTTGAACTGTCAATGAGATTTTCCTGCCTTTGTGCTTGTTAAAAATGGAAAGACATGAGCTTTAGTTCAGCACTCTTATCCATATTGAGAATTGGTTGCATTTGACAAAATTCAGCTCTCTTGGGGGGTTATTACATATCTGAGAATATATATGTTCTGCTTGTGTTAAGTGTTTGCTGTTTGCTGAAAAATTCAAAGTTTCACATTATCCAATACAGCCTTTCCTTTTGGCACATCCCAGTTTCAAGAGATCAGACACAAAGCCCGTAAGGTTCCTGGGAAGTTGGCAGCACCTCCAGAGTTCAACATCCTGAGCAGTTAGTCTTAGCTAGTGGTCTCACTCTACTCCTTCAGTGTTATCATGACTGGACTTGTAAAGTTCTCTGCTACTTAACAAAAAGAATCAACCTATGTGGAAGACAGAATGGTTAATTTTTTGTCATGAAATAAGAACTAAGGAATGTCCCTTTAAACATTCAGCCAACACATATAAAATTAAACTAAAAAAAAATATGTTTAATCTATGAATCTTAGAGCTACAGGATATCATGGAAATCAAAAACATGCATAAGTCTAAAAAGTCATTTGTAAAACTTCAGGAAGTTGTCAAGAATTGGTAGATATTGAGCCTGAGAAGATGAAGAGACTATGTGTTTGTTTATAATATCCTTGAAAAGATCACATATTTTAAGCAGGGGAAAAAAGTCTTTTCATTTGCCTGATATTGATTGAAACAAGAACTGTTATTAGTGGAAGAAACATTTGGCCACTTGTCTGGTATATGATACATATGGAAGCTTTGTTCTTCCCTATAAAAGGTTTTGATGTTTCAATATGTGACTTCAGAGCAGCAGTGATCTGAGTAATTTCTATTGTATAGCAATGGCATCTGTCATTATTCACATCTGCTTTGGAAAGGAGATTATTTCAGTTAGTCACTTAAGTCATTTTAATCCACACAATAAATATTAAAAGTAATCATTAAAAAGCTTATTTAGTAGAGATTGATTCTTTATTTATATTCTCACTACTCAATCCATCCCCAATGCTCGTTAAATTAATCATTCCTTCCTAGTTTTTATGTATCAGAATAATCTCCTTCAAGAGTTCCTGACTATACAGCTTCAGGGTAATTAGCTTTATTCAGATTCTCTTTTATTCTATTTCAACTTCTGCAAAGCAAAAGGACTGAAATTCAACATATTTCATTTGGAATAGTTGTTACTGAAAATTTTTTATGCCACTAATATTATCATTCCTTTGTGTGCCCAAATATGATTTTATTTTGGAGCCTGGAGTACACTAACCAACTAACAGAAAGAAATGGTGGCATCCTCAGTAAATACCTGTATGCAGACTTTGATGGAAAAGCTGCTGGATTCCTGATTATTTCCTACCAGAAATACTAATTTGTATTAAAAGAGTATATTAATCCCATGATATTTGTTATAAGAGAACATTTTTTCAAGGCTATTTCGTAAGAGCAAAATTATTTTTAAATGAAAGATTGTGGGGATTCGGGGTGGGGTGGGTGGTTCCAGTGTCTGTGGTTTTTGGGTTCTTGGGGTTTTTTGTGGGGTTTTTTTTTTTTTTAGAATGCAGGTTGGTTAAAATTGAACTCTCTCCCATGTTAAATAGTTGGATCCAACAAGATCAAATGAGCCCCACTACATAGCAGGTTTCATGCGCTTCAAGTTCCTTGCCACAGAGGCAGAAGCCTAAACTCTGTGTTCTGTATCTTGAATCAGAACTCCCAGCAGTTCTAATAGAGTAACTTGGAAGTTAAAAAGTCCTTTGTCTTCTTTAAAAAAAAAAAAAAATAAGCAGACTCAGGCACTCACAATTCCAGGAAACATAATTTCAGAGCAGAAATACTTGTTTCAGTGATAGCTAAACAATGTTTCTTATCCAGTGTTGCTTGTAGGATTTTTTTGTCATTTGGTTTTGATTTGAGTGAGTCCAGATTTTGACATCTCAATGTTTTTGAGAAATAGAATTCTCAAGTTCAGGCCAATTCTATTAGCAGTTCTAAAATTACTAACCTCAGCACGTTCAGAAAGTGAAAGAGTAGAAGAGAGAAAAGTCGCTTCAGGAAAACATAGGAAAAGCTGACATGCAGTGCAGGAAAAATTAGGCATGAGAAAGATTTTTTCTTCAGTGACTATTTTCAGGAAAAAAACTCTCAGAAAGGGTCCAGTAAGTTAGCATGGTTCTATACAATATGGAGAACCCCTGTATGTAAGAGCATTAGTATTCTCTGATGAATATGTCATATTATAGACTCTGAATACATAATATTTGAGTGCTTCTGATCACTGATTCTCTCCTGAAGACGGAAAGTCTTGTAGCATTGATGAGTGACATCCCAAGGGCTATCTATTTCGGATACCAATATGGCACTAGAATATTAATTTCTGATTCCTGCAACATAAGAATAGATACAGACCTACAAGTTGATCCATATTCATTGACATAAGTACTTACCATACTTGCCATTGACATAAATACTTACCATAAGTATTTCCACTGGCTTTTAGTAAGACTAATGACAGTGGCCTAATTCAATGTATTAAAGCTTAGAAATCTAAAATATCTATAGAAATTAAAAATTAACCAAAAAAACACCTCCGTCTGCTACTTCTTTTATAACATCTACAAATTCTGAGCTTATTAAATTTAAATGAGCCTAAAGCTTTTAGCTACACTGTTCATTTGTGCTACTGCAGGAGTGTTGCATGCATTTGCAATATTAATATTTCTAAACATCTGGCATCTCTTTTATGACTTCACAGATTATCTGTAGAGGAAGTCAAATTAAAAAAAAAAAGGTGCAACCATAGTTTAAAATAAGTTTCCACAAATAAATCTCTACTAGCAGCATTCTCTGAAATGTAACAGTTTCAATAATGTGCCTTTTTCTATTGGAGGTGTTTTAAAAAGGTGAATTAAATTACTTGAAGAGACAAACTCCAGCAGTGTGAAATGATCCGGTAGAGAACATATAACCCTGTATAATCTTTATTTTCACTCTCACAAGATTACCATGTTTATAAATTTTCAGCTAGACTTGAAGGAGAGATTTGCAAATTAAGCTCACAGAGACACATGTACACGCATGCATTCAGCTCTGCCTTTGGGGATTTACACAGAAAAATGACATCGAACAGCACACTGTAACCATGGCAGCTTCTATTTATTGGAAGTTATGAACCCATAAAATTAAAATGGTGGTAGTTCTCATCACTGACCAAAAGGAAAAA
>WEKY01038522.1:16321-36544 GCA_013390045.1 Picathartes gymnocephalus
AAGCATGAGAGGCAGACAGGAGAAAGCCCTGTTTCAGAAACTCTTTTGTACTTAATATTTAAATAACATTTTTATCATAAGATTCAAAATGGACCTTTTTATTGTGCTGTGAATATTTGATTCCAGCACTGGAAACCTATGCATGCTAAAAGAAATTATAAATGCTCCAAGTAAATATTTATCTCTATTCTCTATTTTAATTAGTTTAATGTTTTGTTTTTACTGCTTTTCATGAAAACTGTTCAATGGCACATGGATTGAAAACATTATTCAATTCCCAGAGTCCCTTGCTTTCAGGATGATTATATTTAGAAACCAGCTTATGTCACCCTATTGGATTATGACTTGTTTAATTTCCTAAGAATGTATGTAATTTTTAAAATAATATGGAAATTAAGGGCTTTTGTATTAACCTTTATAAACTTACTAATTTTCATTTGCATAGTAATCAAGACAAAACTTGCAAGATAGAAGCATACCCTGGCTTTTGCACACACAACAATAATTATACTTGACACTGTATATTTATAGGTTTGACTTTCAGTAATTTCTTTTGTTTTGTTCTATGTATTTTTATTTTTGCAAGCAGTCTTTCCACTTGACGTAGTCTTCTTCAGGTAAAATCAGTAAACTTCAGCTGCATCTCTGCTGCCTCCATTCATCACCTGCAGACTGCTGGAAAATTCATCTTTCCTTTCACAAGTAATTTCAAAAGCATAAAAACATCTAGAAGAAGATTGGTCTGAAATGATGGGACAATGTGACCCAGTACACCAGAAGTGATCATGACCAAATAGAATAATCACAGCAGAGAAATCCTAGCCCGCTGGAGGATTTCCCCTATAGTCAGCTTTGGAAGTGTTAAAAAAGCCACCAACTACTATTTCAAGGAGAGGAGAAAAGCAATATTACCTAATGAGTCCAGTAGAGCAGCATTTTATCTCCATCTCACATCTGCACAGGGGAAGTGAAGTGTAGGGATGATGCATTGATCAAATCATTTTAATTCCATATTTTTCATTAATATATTGAATTTTAAATTATTTAGCTCAAGTAGAGACATTATAAATTTACGACTTTTATCAATCAAGTAGAATTATGGACATATCCCATGCAGTTAAGCATCAGTTTTGCAGTTAAAGCACAGACTCAACTGATCCAATTTCACACAGATGTGAGTGAGAAAAACTGCAATCCTTTCCAAATTACAGAATTTATTTTTCATAGATGAAATTGAATTTGATGAGGTTTTGCAAGTAAGTTGGTAGCTAATTTAACATCATAGTAATGACAAAATTTGTCTACTTGCAGAAATTCAGTGAGGTTTTTTTAGCTGGTATTTTTTGTCTTTGAACCAGATAGCAATATTAGAGTGGTTTTGGATAGAAGAATATATACAGACATATACACTTTGATGTGCATTTATCCCATATACCTGTATCAAACAAAGGAGAGGACAACCAGGAACTCATTGTTTCTTCAAACACAAAAGATAGGAGATTTAGTCCAAAAGTAGCAGAATTAAAACAGAATGTGATACTTCTTTGTATAAGCTGCGACTATCATAGGGAGCTCATTGCTATGGGACATTTTACCTGCTCTCAGCAGTAGAAGTCCTCACAAAGGATGAAAACAAATTCTTGGAAGAATTTTCCTGAAAATATCTACCAAATAACCACCTATCAAATAGGTCTGTCAAGAACCATGCAAATATTATATCTGGTATAAAGAGTCCTGGATTGCTAGAAGGTGAAGTTTCAATCTGTTCTTGTCCTGTGTTCACAGGCTCCATAGTGATTTCTGGTAGAGCTGGAGAGCTGGAATAAGATGGACACTTTGGTGTAGCCCAAGTTAGCCAGTACAGTTTTCTTAACACAGATTTAACTATTTAAATGTTGCTGAAATGGCAAACTTCTTTTGAAGAGGAGAAAAGGGAAAGATTTGATTAAATAATCAGATAAAAAATGTTGTACAACATTTGCTTTTGATATTCTTTATAATAAAAATTTCCTTTTAAATTAGGCTGAAGAGCAGCAGTTTCATAAGGCAATTCCACATTGAATGGCCTGTTACATATGATTTCCATATTTCCTTATTTTAGTGAGGTTGAAATACATGCTTTCTTCTGTGTGATGTTCCTTTCTTCAGATTTTTTCCCTTTCATTATACTTCAGAAGACTAAAGTACAGATTAACTCTCTAATGTAATCACTGTCAGTTCCTCTCAATTGTTTTAAGCAGCAGAAAGTATAGAAAAAAAAAAATATTGTCCTTTTTACACCTTTTGAGGAAACTGAGAAGCTGACTACATTTTGAAAGAGATGGCTCCATTCTACCAGTTTAATTTGTAAATCCTTTCAGATGGAGGTCACCAGGGAAGAAAAAAAGTGGGAGGGTATTCCAAAAGTAAATTCTTTAAGGGTGAGAAAAGGTTACAACTTTTTTTAAATCCTAGGCACACAGCAGAGTGGGTCTGTCCCCTGAGGCCTGCCTACCTCCTGCCAACATAACAGCTGTAAACCTGACAGTTCGAATCCTTTGCCACATCTTTTGGGATATTGTTGGGATTCTTAAATATCACATGGTTTTTAGTTGTGTGCATTATTTACCAGGTGTACCTACGTTATTTAAAGACAAGTAAAAAAAAAAAAGCTACCTATTCAAAACAGGTTTTTTTAAACACAGTAGCACAAGCTAAATCTGGCTATTAGCAAGTGAGCATCTCAGGCCCAGGTATGGCATTCAGTTTGGAGCACAAAGAAAAGGGAGGAGGGAGTGTGAGGCATGCACAAGGTGTGAAGTGCAGCTGGAGCCACAGGCAGAGAAGTTTCCTGGGGAAACAGCAAGGTTGCATTCAGCTTCCTATTCAGCTAACACCAGAGAAGTGCTGGCAATCAGAGCACTAGCAGCAGCTTTTGCAGGCAGCTCTCACTTGACAGTGTAGATGCACCTGGTGTCCCAGAGGCTTTCCTCAGGGCTACGCTTTACTGACACAGCTGGGAATACAAGGATGGCACCACAAGTCTCTAGCCCTTTGTGGAGTGACTCAAAGGTCAAAGACTTCAACCCACACCCATGTCAGGATTTGGCTGTTCAGCCTGATGTCTCAGGGCTCTCCTGCGCACTGCACTGCGGTGGAGAGCAACAGCAGCATGAGCTTCAGGGAGTCCAGACGACATTAGTGGGTGGGATAAACAGGAGATAACAAGCTCTTGGTGGCAATCCCAATGTGCAGAGCCCAGAAGATGCAAGGCATGGAAAGAGGAACAAGCATATCTGCTGAAGCATGCATAGGGAATCTTGCAGTGGTGGAGCCTGGACTGGCTTGTGACTTGTATCAGTGCTGATTTCTAGTACTTGCAGTCGAAGCATTCATAGAGGTTGTCAGATAATTTGAAAATAAGCACCCAAGGAACTTAAGTAGCTAAATTTGCTATTAATGACTTTGATACAAGTGTCTGGCATTATGTCTGAGGTAAAGCTAACATGTAGATTCATTTTCCTCTAAACAGAAAAAAATATACAAAGCTGTTGTCTTCTCACCAGATTAATCCTTTTAAATGAGTTGACTATATGAGGTGGTCTTTTCAATTCTGCAGGTGCAGATTTTCATTATACAAACCAATAACTGAGAAATCATAAAAATAAAAGACGTGGGGAAACATATTGTTGTGGAAAACTTGGAATATTTTCAAACTTAGGGTGTGCGGGTGGGTAGCCTCTCTGAAGATTTTAGTATGCAAACACTCACTACTTATACTTGCAGACTTTTCCTTTATAGGTGCCATTTTTCAACAGGCACCAGGAAAGGGAGGCTATTCACAAATAGATGGCATTTGTTATATAAAATGTAACAAATGTTGTGAATGTACTATCTAAATTTAAAATAACCTGATTTAGATCAACCTAGTTAATGAAGAGTACTCAGAGGTCACTAAAACTTCGATTTTCTAGTTATCTTATTTTATAGCTAGTGCTTCAGAAGCCATCAAAACTATAACAAGATCAATCAATCAGATTGTTTTTATTGGTCTACTGTGTACAATTTAATATAGGTAACGAGTATCCACTGAATCAGACTTTGGAAGAATTTGCACTATACTCTGGCATAGCTTTAACCTTGACACTACTAGAAAGATCACCAGTTTGATAATTAATCAATATGTATTTTCATCTGAATAATATATCTGGTTAAAATTTACTTTTAAGGACTTCAAACTATATAATGTTGATAACAATGTTCTCTGTAAGTCTTCAAATCTACTGCAGTATTTTTATTAAGGGAGTTGTGAAAAGCTCTAATTAGCAGTTAAGTCACAATAAAAATAGTGGGATTTTTTGTATAATTAATTTTAAGTTTTATTTTTGAAAAATAAATATTTCTGCAGATACGTAAATAACATTAGATTCCCATGATTGATTAATTGTTTTCATGCACTATTAGAAAGGTTTCATTTGTTCCAAGAAAGACTGTATGAATAAAGTCTCCAAGTGACGGATATGTCAATTACTGAGATTAAAAACTACAGCATTTCAAAACCTCACAGTTGGAAAATTATTTAACGTTTTCCATGGACCTGACACATATTGCACACCATAAATGTCATTTTGATTATTGCAGAAATCGTTAAACACCAGGTAATGTAGAGCAGAATAGACCAAGAGACACACATGTAAACACTGTGGATTTAAGAATTTTTGCTATTACAGAATAGATTGACAGCTTCAAAAATAATAGTTTTTAAAAATTGTTTTTAAAAAAAGTTTATTCAATACTGAAGTTTTCCTGCATTCTAGTGGTTTAGTCTCCCATGTTTACATATAAAGCTTGTCCAGATCTCTCAGTGCCTCAAAACGTACTGTAAGAATCAGTGACATTAGTTCTAACTACACTGTAAATACTAGAAAATATTGAAAACGTGTGTATATATCTCTAAGTTATATTCTCACTTTGATGTCCTATTTGTCTCTGGAAAGGGTACATGAGCACCTCTGTATCTTACAGGAGAGAAAGGAAGGCCAGGTTGCCAATTTGTGTTCACTCCAGTCCATTATTTTACTGTTATATAAACAGTGATAAAGGGTAGCAGAGTAGTTGAGAGAAAAGGCTCAGTCAGGCATGAGAAATGCCACACTGATAATGTGGATTATTATGTTTAGATTTATCTCTAATACAGATTCTAAATATTGCCAGTGAAGTAAATAATATAAGCATGTCTAAAGGGTTATAAGCAGGTTCAGCTGCAAACACATAGGTTTACAGCCTTTGGCCTTGCAGGACGCACAATTACAAAGCAGGAAAGCACCTATGTAGCTACATTAGGATTTTATCTCCGTATGTGACCAGACCTCAGCACTTTTACTCACCTGTCTAGAAGTGAGTAACCCCCATGTTCAGGCTGGACATACCCTGCAGGAGTCCCTGCTGGGAGAGGGGACTCTCAGAAGCTGCCTGACACCTCAAGAGACCAGTTGGCCCAGTGTCCAGCAGCACTTTATATCCAGCTGAAGGCTGATGGGTAACAAAGTCAACCATCACAGGTCTCCCATCTCTGGAATGCATCAATCATGTCACCATCCAGATGGCTCCTCCTGCAATTCCCACCTGGTGTTCTTATCCTAGGACAAATCACATTGCCCACCAGAGAGGGCATGGCAAAGGAGAGGGGACATGTGCCAAGACCCAACTATTGTTCATCACCATCACACAGAAGTTTCAAGAGAGCAAAAATACTCTCCACTACATATGCAGAAATGCAAGTGAGACAGGAGCTACTCTCTTATGCAGATTGGTGCATGGGTTAGTGGCAGGAATGGCAATTTATGCATTTTTGTTTACCAGGAATATTGTTTGTAAATTATGAACCCACATGATGAAAGATCAGACCTCTGACTAGTGACAGGTTATGAGTGAAGTCTGCAACATATATTCTTCTGGAAGTGGTTTAACAAGGAAATCTTATTACCAGGTGGGAAGGCAGGATAACACACTGTATAAGCCTATAGGACACAATAATCTTAGCTACTGATGCAAAAGGTGAAGTCAGAGTTACCTTAAAGGTATTAGCCTTAAAGTTTAGTTTACAACCTCAAGGATACTACTTTACTCCAAATAAAATATTTCAAAAAGATGAGCTTAGTAAAGTAGCTTAAATGAATAAATAAAACTCCACTTGTCTGTGGTGCAAATAAGCTACCAGTGTTACATAAGTAGGATGATGTCCCTCCTGCCATGTCCAATACCAAGTGATAGCTGTAAACAAAGCTGAGGAGGGATGAAGAGGAACCCAAGTAAAACATCAAAGACAAATTAGGAGTGAATAGAACCATGTGGACACCACTGGTGATTACATGAATGACAAATATGAAAAGCTACTGAAAGGTTTGTCATAAGCTGACATTGACAGCTAAAAAACTGCTGGAGATTTGAAAGTAATCTTTCATACTACCAAAGACAAGTACTGAAAAACAGTGAGAATTTTTAGTGCAGGATGTGAAACATACTAATTTGAAAATATTAAAAATCCAACTATCACCTTGTGTGGTCCTCCTGCATATGAAATTAAGTTTTGTTACAATAACCACTACCTCTAGGAATGAACTAATTTGGGGGCATCACTAAAATACTAGTATTGTACAAAAAGAGGCTTATTCTACTAGGTTTTTCTGCTGAATATGTATCTTCAAGGAAATTCTAGAAGACTATCTCTGCATGAGTTATTTCCTATGATAGCTTCAAACACTGTGATGGCATAGGTCATCATGCAATTACACTTCTAAGAGTAAAATGATGTATGATAGCATAAATACCCCAGGAGCAATTTATGTTTATCAGAATCCTGTTTCAGTGAGGACCAAAGACAGAGTAGGTAAGATCAATTAAAGGCACTTAGTAAGAAAAGAATCTGGTGGAAATGTTAAATTAGTTATGCCGGAAACTACCTCCATGTTGTCTCAGAGCCTCCGAGGAGAACAGGGGTTAGAAACTGTGAATTAATTGCACATTCACTTCACTTAACAGGGACAGCCCTAAAGGCAAAAAGAAAAAGTAATATATGGTCTTATACTATGCTAACATGCTCTCCAAGGACAAGGAGTATTTTGACTAATGTGATCACCTGAGACACTGGATTGTGTTGAAACCAGGCAGTATTTCTGTGAGAAAATTCTACATCATATTTCCCCCAATGACTCAGGTAGTTGTGTGAATCAGGGTGAATTTTAATGTGCCAGAGAAGGGGCTGATTAAATAACCACCTTGGGCATCTTCGATTACATTTGTAAAAAATGCCCAGTGCAGAGTTGTGGCTGTGAGAGCTTTAATTTGTAGAGAGCTCAGAAAAGCTCCCTGCTTTCACACAGTAGATGTCAGACACAAATATTTCCGTAGTTGGGATTTGATCCCTGGCTATAATTTTAATAAAGTAGCACCTAAGGATCCAAGCAAAGCTGTGTTTTCTGATCCACTATGGGTTGTCCCAAGGGTTTAGAATGCCCATTCATTCATGAATATAGCTGTGTCATCTAACAAGATGATAAAGTTAAGTAACAAAGGAAATAATTTTTTTTCTTGTTGAAGAAAAGGAAAAGAAAAAAGGAAAAAAAATTAAATTATTCAGTGCTCTTTTTTTTTTTTTTTTAAGTTACAATTAAGCTTGCCAGAAGCCTTCATCACCTTTCCAGTAAATATGATGGGTGCAAGGAGCTGAAATTTCAAGTCTAAAAACTTATTATTACAAACTACTGGAAAATCCCTGTTAAGTTGGAAAAGTATTACTGTTTGTAGGCATGATGATTTGAGGTATCTCTAACAGTTTACTTTCTGGCTGATTTGTTAGAGAAGAGTGTTTCTTGCATTCACTTGGCTTCATGTATCTGTCCATCTAAGGAAGATAAATGGTTAAATCAGATCTTGGCAAAACAGTTTAAATTGTTTCTTTCTTAGAGAGCCAGCTGGAACTTAAATAGGGGAAAATCTACAGCAATATTATAAAGTGAGAAAGAGGTCTGAGGAGAGCCTAAAAGAAGTAACTGGAATCGCCTGGGGAAAGTTTTGATAGATGTTGATAGATATTAGTTGTTTGACATAAATAGCTACATTTTCAGTGGAATGAGTTACAAATAGTCATAATACCGTGCTGTTAGTCTGTTGTTTGCCCAGCTTTACTGGCTCAGCATGAGTAGCTGGTTTAGATGAGGCCTTAGGTCCATAGCTCTGAACTTACACCTAGAGATGGTTTTGGCCGGCATGGAGTTAATTTTCTGAGTAATTTTCCTACTATCTGGTACAATGCTGTGTTTGGTCTTTAGTACCATAACACTGAAAACACACTGATGTTTTTATTGTTGCTAGGTAATGGTTATCCTAAATCTAGGGGATTTTTAGTTTCCTGTGCTCTGCCAGGCAGTAGATGCATCAGAAATGCAACCCAGAAGAGAGAGACTACAGGAGACTACAGCAGCCAGCCGAAGCTGCAGCTCCTCGAGATAAGAACAGCCTACCTGCACAGACATAGGGAAAGAGCTCAAAAAGGAAGGAAACCCCAGATCAAAAATCACCATCAGACCATGAGGCATGTGTAAGGTGCAGGAGGGTGGCATGCATAAGTCATAAGGGTATAATTGCCCAGGGGCTTCTTTGTTCTGAGTTCCTTCTCTCCATAAAGAAATTATACAGTTTTTTTAACTTTTTACTCACTAATGACAATGACTCTAAAACTATTAAATGTTACCAATTCACCTTCTGACAACTCAAAATTATTATATGGTTGATTTTTGTGTTCTGGGTTTTTTTTTTTTAATTGAAGTAATGAACTGACTTGCCTTAATAATAAAAAGAAAAAGAGGACACATGGAAGCAGTTGATAATAATGAACTCAGAATACTGGCTGTATGTACAGGAGAGAATTATAGACTGTATCTGTAATGCTCTTTGCAAAGTAAACTCAGATATCGATTCCCCATTGAAACATTTCCATTGCAAGTGGAATTTCCCCAATAGTATAGTTCAAATCTTAGTAAACTTCCTCCAAAATAGACTCAACTAGGCATTGCGAGAACAGATGATAACTTTCATATCATCATTGCTAGCAAAGGCATCTGAGACAGATCTTAAAATACTGAAAAAATCAGAAATTTTTTGACTCAAGAAAGCAATAACTAAAAGCTGTCCAGAAGTACAGCAGAAAGGAACAGTCACCTACTCTGACCCACACAGAATAAGAAAGGTAAAAATTGGTAACTGGTTGTTCAGTCCTTTAGTGAGTTCTCTAAACAAGGGATGAACTATAAAGTAAAATCAACTGTTGTTGAAGTTATTCAAGACAGATAAGATAAAGGTCAAATATAAAGAACTGCAGAGGACTCTTGTAATGGATGCTAAATAGTAGATGAAATTCAATTCAGGTAAATTTAAAATTATTATAAAACAATCTGAATTCTATATAAAAAGAGATGCCATCACTTAGATACTCTTATTTCTGAGTAGTGATTGACAAGACTACTAAAGTGACAGTTCTGTGCTCAGCAGTGATCAGAAAATTAATCATATATTAAGATCAAAAAATACAAAAGTTTGCAACAAAATGAAACACAGTCATGTTACCGAACCATAACTCACCTCCATTTTCACCATTATGTGTGAGCCTAGTCCCAAGCAGAGAGTCAGAATGGAAGCTTCTGTAAGAAAAACAAGTGCACAGACTAGGTCTCTTCGGATACAGCAAGTGATAACTAAGTCGTATATGACAAGATAGACAAAGTCATGAACAACAACCAGCATCACTATCTCTTCCATCAAGGGGGTTGAGAATTATCAAATTAATCAAAGGCATACCTTATCGTACAGTAAGTAATAATAAGTTAAGCTAGTTCCTAGAAACTGAGGAAAACCATTATTTCCAAACCTTATTAAAGGAAACCTTCAGCTTCTATTGTAGCAAACAATGCCATGAAAAACCTCTAAAGAGACACTAGTTTCATGTTTGGACTTTTCAACGTCTGAAAGGCAGATAAGAGTGGCATGCAAGTTCATAGTTAAGGTAACACACACAAGTTTTCTTGAACAATAAATTTCATTTCGTAATGAATAATTGGTAAGATGAATGAAAATAGAGATAACTTTAAAACTCTACAATGCCTTTCGAAGGTAGTATATCTCACCAAAGCCTGAACACTTCCCATAAATGAGAAGAAAAAACTACTCTTCAAAGAGTTGATTGTGGAAGAGGGCTTAGATGACAAGCCTCAGTTCTGTCCTGCTTGTGGTAGGTATGATAAATTCTGGCTTTAGTCAAAAGCCTATAGAAAATAAAGTATAAAGAAGAGCTGTACAGGAGTTCTTCATTATGTGATCTTTTAAAAAATATTTATTTCCTTAATATATATTTCCTGTATGATAAATTACTGAGCATACATACATGGCAATCTTTGCTTTGTACAACAACACAAAGTTCACCAGACATTTGGGCTAAAGAAAGTGTTTCCATCAAGGGAAAATGTACTTTATACCAATGTTGCAAATTCCGTCCACACCTATCATGACACTCATAGACAGCAGTAGGAAAAAAGAAGCAGAAAGACAATGATAAGTCACTGCTGTTGTGGTCCATATCCATCTACCAACAAGCTTAACTTCCCAAAAGACATGAAGAACAATATTGAACAAGAAATAAAGAAAAGGCCCTGGGCTAATTGTATTGTTCTCTGTACAAGCATATGAGCAAAGAATGTAAACAGAAGTTTATTTGGCAGCTCAGAGCATTTGAAGAACATTAGGTATTCTATTAAAACTGATCCCATTAGATTATAAAAACATAATTAACCATCTGCAATCTGGGTGTTACATGGAGAATCACATGAAGACCTGATGTTCATTAAGACAAATAGGTATTATTATTTACTTCTTAACTCTCTGTTTTAAGATCTATTAGCTAATAGGTGTTGTCATTAAAAAATACTAAACTTATTTCAAAAAAAAGCCAAAACATGCACATAGAAGAAACCCACAGGAAAAAAACCTCAACTACAGAAAACAAGCTGCTTATCTATCTTTCTGTGTCTGGCAATACATACATGTTGGCATTATATTTATTGCATGAGGAATATTCCTTTTCATATTTTTTTAAATAATAATGCAAACCTAGTGGTTCAGTCTCTATTAATATTTAAATTATATTAAAGTCCACATCTGTGGGTTAAAAATTCTAAAATTCAAACCAAGTGACTAGGAGAATTCGCATTCAGTAAGTGCAAGAAAAAGATAAAAAAATTTTTAGGATTGTTGTGTCTGACACAGGCCCCTCTGACAGGTCTAGGCATAAAGCATGTAAAATCTAAAAGCTGCTGGAGTATAGCTAAATGCTGTTATCCAAGCTGTCATAACTGTATTGCAGTTTAAAGATATTTCTTGACAAGAAAATTGAGAAAGCTGTCTGGCTAGTAAATCAAAACCTTCCTCCGCTTTCACTGGCCAATGAACAGATGCAGTTTAGGTCACAGATGGTGTTTTTCACCTTTTGGTCTCCATGCACATTTTCAGAGCAAGTACTTGCTTTCTTTATCACTAGAAGTGAAAAGTATGACTACCCGCAAACCACTGTTATTGCAGAAGGTAAGAAGCTGCTGAGCAGATAAGGTTCAGAAGTGCAGAGTGTTTTTTATTGGTGTCCAGGTTTGAAGGGCAGGTGTTTGCTAAGGAAGGCAGGAGCCTCCCTTGGAATGGAAAATGTAGACTCTTTTTCTCCGAATTATTGTAATTTTGAAATTAAGGGGGGTCTCAGGCAAAGGTATGGGAATAGGAATAACAGTTCTTTACTAGTATCTATAATGAAGCAAACAAACAACAACTCCTATGGCGTTAACAACAAACAGCACCAGGAACCCGGTGCCAGCGCTCTGGGCCTGCAGGCACTGTCCCCTTGGGTGCAGTGATGGTCACAGCTGGCAGGGGGCGCTGGTGGCGCTGGGTGGGCAGGGCAGGTGCGATGACTCCCCCGCGGCTGCAGGGGGCGCTGTGGCGCGAGCTCCAGCAGCGCGTGGCAATGGCGGCTCGGCCGGGACAGGGAGGGAGGGAAGAGAGAGAGGCTTTGCTTCACAAACCCCCTGGGGCAGTCGGTCCCGGTGCCCCAGCAGGACTCTGGGAAGCAGCAAGCTGGGAGGGCAGGACGTCTCTGCAGGCAGGGGGAGCGGGGCTGCAGCACAGTGAAACCCAGAGCAGCGCTGAAGGAGCCGCGGGGGCGGGACAGTGGCAGCCCAGCTCCCAGCAGGGCAGGGAGAGGCGAGCTCAGGATCCCGGGCACCCGAGCAGATGGCAACAGGTCCCAGTTCAGAGCAGGGGCTCACCCACGGCAGAAGCAGCAGCTCTGGGCGGGGGTCTAGCGGCAGCAATGAGCTCCTCCTCTCCAAAACAGCACCTCCAAGTGTCCTCCTCAGAAGCCGAAAGAGAGAGAGAGAGAGCAGCTGCTCCAGCCCTGCCTTTTACCAGCCCAGTTCTCGAGATGTCTCCATCCCTCCGAGAGAAACTCCCAGACAGGAGGACAGTAAACAGAGATGCCCCTCACCCCGGGGCTTGGCCACTTCTTTTGTTTTTCTTAAGTACCCAGTCGTTAGTGTTTCTTAGCAACTTATGGGAAAAAACTCTATACATAAAAAGGAACAAAAGGAAAGAAAACCCAACTCCCAACAAATGGTCTCATAATTGAAGATGGTAGCGCATTTTACTGTGGAATACATTATTATATGGTTATATTCCCTGGAGAAGACGTAAGAGAAACAAAAATACCACCAAAAATGAAAGTTATATTGAGATGAGTACAAAAAAAGGAAAGAAAAAAGGCACAACATGTAAGCATTTGTTGGTTTGAGAGTTTAAATTAAAGCTTCCAAGTGGATTCAACATTTCATTTATAGTGGCCACTTATTTCTCTCATTTCCTTTACAACCCACAAGACTGTTTAGCTGGTCTCCTGTGCTCCCTGCAAGGGGCCTCTGCTTAGCACAGGTGTCTGTTAGAGGTGTCAGCAACGGCTGCTCTGGCCACCATCCTGCCCTGGTGCCTCCATGGGCCTTTCTGGGGTCCCTTCAATCAGGGCAGCACAGAACCAGCATCAAACTCCAAAGGCTGTCTCTGATCCCCCCAGTGTGTGTTTTCAAAGATTTAAAATTCTAGACTACTTAGTGTTCGTCGCTGTGGTGCCATTTTCATAAAAGTGTGTCTCCACAATACTTAACTTAAAGGGTTTGCCACTTTTCCCTTTCTTTTACTTTTCCAAATGAATGCTCACTCGTGAAGTTGAACGATTTCATTGTCATTCTTATTGCAAAGAGCAACTGGTTGAGAACATAGTATTTAAATCAAATTATGTTTTAGGCAAACTTTGTATAAGGTGTCCATGAGAAAATGTCTAAAGGAACCTTGAGAAAATCAGAACCTGATAGCTATACGTGAGACCAGTGGGATTCTGTAACCGTCTGTGGGAGCAAATCCTTAATTTTTCTAAAAGTGATCTCAGAGTTAGGGGAGTTCAACAAGTTTATGAAAAGATGTTTTTGTTAGTAGCTGACTGAGTTCAGTGACTTGACAAGTATTCTCTGAACCTGTACTGATTTAAGAGAGAAAACCTTGCTAGACAAAATATCAATTTAAATTTAAACAAATCTAGAACAAATTTCATTAATTAAGCATATCATTCTATGCAAGGAATTAATTAAAACTATTTTCTTTAAAAGTAATTTCGGTAAGGAAAGAAGTCTTGTGAAGAAGGAGAAAGAGAAAGATCACTGATGAGCTATCAGGTGCAGCTTACTCCCAATTCAAAATTATAAATGGATGAAATAAGAGAAAACCTAAGTACTCATTTTACCAGACTGAAGAATATATATTGTTGAAAACACTACTTGTTCTGATTCTTCTTCATATAGTAGCTTATGCGCATTCATTTTCTAACTAAATGAGTAAATTTTAGTCTGTATTAGTTAGTATTCTGTAAATTTCCATGAAAAATGGCAGGGTTCTTCTGAAGATAGAGAAAAATTCTTCTTTGAATGTTTCGTCCGTCACAGTTCAAATAGCCAATACCTGGACTGTAAACTGTTTAAGTACAAAGAGTGAATACCCTGTGACAGAAGTGGGAGACTTTCTGATTATTCTGGAAGATGAAAGGATGAACTGTGTCAAGAATTCTTTTCTTAGTTTCACCACCAACATCCTGCATGAATTCTTGACCAAATGCTCTGGAATTTTAGACTCAAATCTTTAATTACACCAGACTGGATCGCTAGAAACATTTAATTACCGAACCCATGTATGCAGACAGATTACCTTATTCTAGTCTTTGCAGAATTAGAAACAAGTCGCTTACTTCCAGATCTTCAAAGAACTTTTGACACCTAATTTCCAGTAAAATCAATTAATAATACCAAAACTAAAATAAGTAGTTGCTTACTGGTGACTTTGAGATAAATACTTTATCACATACTAAGATATTTTAAAAACCTAATAAATTAAGACATTAGAAGAATTTAAAAAAATACTGAAAAACAGTTAATTTTTCAGTGCCTTAGAGAATTGTAAAGAAAATTATATATGCAGTACTATGATAAATAGGGATTATTTCAGGGTCAATACATAAATAAAATTTATGTTATGGGGTTTCCATTAATTTTTTTGATTGGTCTTTTCTGAATGACATTTTCATTGACATTAGAAACAAATGTTTCAATAAATCTGAAGGTTCATATTCAAAATACTATGCAGATATACATTTCCATCCTGTGGAATCAAGTGGTCTCTAAGCAACTGCTTGAAAAGAAAATGGAGTGTATGAAGGGGCTTAAATGAACACGGACATATATACCTAAATAATGCTCAATTTATGACACTCATATATAAGTCAAATTAGGAGAAGTGTTTTTCCATTAATGAAGTTCCCTGTTAAAATAATGTCCTACAAAACTAGTGTATTCTCAAAAGCTGTGATAGCATTTCTGGAGAATTCAAAGGATCTAAACTAAAGAACATAGTCACAACAAAGTCCCAAAAGAAATCCCTCAAAGAAAATAAAATCAACAAAAGAGATAAAAATCTAGCTATCTTAGGTTACATAGAAGCTGGGAAATTTGCAGAGGGCTTCTCTGACTCTATTCAACAGGCATGCAGTCTATTTTACTCAATCTAATGCTCAGAAACCCATTCAAGGAGCAAGCAAAGCACACAGATTACAAAAAAGGCCTATAGGTATAAGGGAGAGCTTTCTTTTGGAGAGAGTATAGTAAGAAGGATGTTACTAGCACCCTTTTTTACAAAATCATCGTGTTGGAAGGCTATAAGTGCAGAATCAGGATGATGAGGGCATTTGATTCATATGGCAAGCTTGGAAACACAGGGCAAAGAAACTTCCAAGATCAGCAAGGTCACACCTTTCTCAGCTGTGGTCACAGAACTTCTCTCTGTCCTTTAATTTAGTAAAAACCCCACAAACTTTAAAGGAGAATGGAGAAGCTTTCACAACAAAGAAATAATTTTGTTTAATGACTGATCTTTTTCAGATAATCATTTGAGATGCAAACAGCTGTTAAGGTGCAAGAGGAGTATTTGATAGAGGTTTTGAAGTACTTAAGTTTTCTGAAACTAA
This sequence comes from Picathartes gymnocephalus, assembly GCA_013390045.1. NCBI lineage: Eukaryota > Metazoa > Chordata > Aves > Passeriformes > Picathartidae > Picathartes > Picathartes gymnocephalus. Next base: position 31,953 of record WEKY01038522.1, read on the forward strand.
GGATTATGGTGAAGCCTAGACACACATACACACACACACACACACACAAACACACGCACGCACTTTCTTCAGTTCTGAACTTCCCCAGTGAGAAATTTAACAAAAAGAACTCCGTTTTATAAGGAGCACAGGGCAGAAAGAATAGTGACCTTAAAATGCCTTGGACAAGAGTCATCAGAAGGAAAATAAATCTAACACAGACTTTTCAAGCTGGCAGTAATAAATAGTTTATTCTGTGGCAATGTAGATATACCTGAGCTGTCAGGCCCCTAGAAAAATACCGCCTCAGTCATTGTCAATCTCTGTTATTTCAAATGATTGCTGGGTTTAGTAGGTGGAAGTTTCAGTCATGCTACTTTCCTCTACACGTAAGGATAGGAGGCTCTTTTTAGTAATGATCTAGTTACTCCCTGACAAAAAAAAGTACATTTACCACTATAGTCATAAATAGAAAAAAGATACATTTTAATTTGAGAGAAGGAGAAACATCTCTTTGTCTCTAGTTTGAATGTTCTGCAATTTCTCTGAGTATGCATGATTTTTAATCAGCAAAATGCAATCTTTTTATTTCTGCAAATATATCGACCATCTAATGAAACATTTATATATATTACTTACAGATGGTTACAGTGGGGTTTCCATTCCACTGTAACACATTCCAATGCCGTGCTTTATTTTTCTAATATACTCTAGAAATTCACAAAACTGTGAATCGTTTAAGCATGGGTTATAATATGAAGTATCCTAGTTGCTTCATCATGAATAAAACAGCAGATATTCCTATGGAGTATGTTTTTTCTGTGGGAGATTTCAGTAAGCATTAAGAATTAACTGCATACAGTATTCTTTGTAGAATCTTGCATAAGAAAATACACCCCAAAAATTCAGCTAGAAATTAGATCCTAGTTCCTCAATTTCCAGAGCTCCTTTCTGCAATTCAGTCTTCAGCCACAGACAACCAAGTCAGATTTTACAGGCTTCTCTTGCACCACGCTATTTCTCCCATGGTTTGTATTTCTCAAGCATTGGAAAGCCTCATACATTGTACAAGGCTAACTATTTAAATTAAAATGGAAACTGTTTCTAAATCTGTTCATATCAATACATGCTATTCTTAGAGTATTTTAGCTGACCTTAATAATATTTCACCCTGCTTTAAGTAAAGGTAGCAGGATACCATAAATCATACAACAGCTTAAAGCTTTAGCATTTGCTGTAAGATAGAACTATGATTTTCTTCATAGTTCTTAGTAGGAAGAATTTTTAAAATTGATTTCATGATAACTGAGTTTAAAAAGCAGAATGCCATTTAATGGGATTTAAAATGCTGCACTTAGTGGAATACTTTATTCGTCACAAGGTCTAGGGGTTTAGAATTGACTAATAGACAGTGATGATGATAAATCAATGTAGCAGAGTTAATTTCTTAGACTTGAATTGGATTTAGTCACTCAACCTTCAGAATAATGGAATTGCATGGCCAAATTCCCCCACTTCTCAGAGAATTTAGGGATAAGGGACCTTAGCTATTTTTTTTGGTTTGTTTTTTTTTTGAGAGGAAGAGACTTTCTAATGGCATTGAAAAAATAAACCTGTGTAGGTCATAGCAGTTTAATTCATCATCTTCCTTTTCCATTGAAATTTCAATTAAAATCACATTTTATAATGTTCCACACGCAGAATTAATTTCTATTATCAGACAATCTAAAAGTATATGGGACTAGTTAGTGTATGAACCTCAGCATACATCTAGAGGGAAGCTGTAAACAATAAAGTAGCTGCTCCCCTAAAAAAAATTCCCAGATATTCCCAAGGTAAAAGTAGTTCAAACACTCCAAAAACCAAGAAAAACATTTTTCTGCCACTAGTAATAATATTTTAATTTTGGTCTTTTGTGTAGTTTTTATTAGTGAATAAAAAAAAATCATTATATGTCTTGCCTCACTAATAGTAGAAACTAAACTAAAATTGAGCCCTGACATTTCATCATAATGTGTCTTAAATTTCCTGTGTGTAGGAATGTATATGCCTGTTTTACATTCCAAGCCTACATTTTTCTGTCTAATTAGAACAATGAATCATAGGTCAGTTGCACTGCCAGAGCTACTTGCATTAGGCTTTGCCTATTTCTATTTACATTGGTTAAAGACTTTCATAATAGAACTCTAGCCAATTAAAACAACCCCTTCCTTCACGTCCCTTCAGCACTAACCCCAATCTACACAACCCTTGGCTAGCCAGAACAGCAGATGAGCATGTGGAAAGCTCTGCTGAGTGTGATTCAGTGGTACTCTTCTAATAGTTACTTGTTTAAAAAGTGTAACATAAAGGTTTATAATATCCCCCTTCTATGGACAGCTACAAGAGCCATGGTAGGTGAGATGTGAACAGCTGCTTTACCTGAAGAAAGAATCCACATGGGTGTTTTGATTATTTAAGGTGTCCACACAAACCTCCACTGTGCAAAATGCATTTTATGCAGCCACCTATACCCAGTGGGATTCATTTCTGTGTTACAAGGACTGTAATGTCTCAGGTCTTCAAGTCACACATCTATTAAGTTACATGGGAGGTTTGTATTATATTTTTGTTTGAAAGACACATATTTAACTACAATGGATTTGTTAGTGATGGTATAATTAGGACTTTTTGTAAGCATGCCTACAAACCTCCTATTAAAACTTTTCAGGATTGTGCTTTTAAATGAACTTTATTAATTAATAGAGCCAGAAACAACTCTATATTATAATGGGAAATGCATCTGTGCCATAATCCCAAAACTGATTTTTGCTGGTCAGTATTTCCTTCTCTTAGACTAATTTAAAATAATGTAATGTAATGTAATTATTTACAAATGTAAATAATTACCAAAACCAAACCAAACACCCTTTAACCTCAGATGCTACAAGTCAAAATCTTTTGCCATTTGTATTTCTGTTGCTTCATCACTATGCTTTACACTTTAAACTGCATTCCCTCACATTTGACAAGCAGATTATAACGATGACTGCCTTTCTCCAGCACTTTTTAAATGTCTCCAGTTATGATTTAATTACCTTTATTCATCCTCTTTGGGCTCATAGCCTAGAACAACAGCCTTGGTAATCAATGCTTTAGAACAAGCCATCAGCTTCCATTATGAGAAATTCTTATAACTGCACCAGTGTTTGCATACTCTTGAGCACTAGTTTGCAAGAAAATACTGCAACAGATACAAGAAATTAATATGCCTTCAAAACCTATTAAGAAACGTAAAGCTCAAATATCATATTTCACCTGTTTTTGTTCAGGAAATGAGAAGCTTCATTGCATCATGCCCATGAGTAATTGTGCACAGCACCCATTATAAATTCCCCACAGACAAATCTTAAAAAAACACACACCATCATTCAAGAGTTGCCATGTCATCTGTCCATGATGTTTCTAGAGTTCAGCTAGCCTTGCCACATTACATTCCAAGAATATTTAATTCCAGCTCAATAGTTACTTGAGGGGAGGGGAATAACAATTTACAAATAATGCCTTATTAAAAACACCCAGTGTGGTTGAAGTTCTTTTCTTCTAGGTGGTATAGAAAAATTTTCCTTTAAAAATAGAGTAGATTACACATAATGGGCTTTTTTCTGCCTATTTGTGTCCATCAGCCAAAGAGGGACTGCAGTTTGTTGAAGTAGGTTGGTTAATGTTCTGCTGTCATTAAAAGAAGCATAACAGTGTGATTGTACATTTGGAAAAAAATCACAGGCATCTTTGCTATCATTTTCAAAGTGGAAGCTCTGTAACTGCTAGATTCCATCATTACTATAACTACTAACATTGAAAATTTGTTAAAGTTGCATAGTTGGATGAATTCATCCAACATCAAGTTTCAATAATTCATGATGCAGTACCTGCTACTAATACAGAACCACTTCAACTGCTCAAAAAAGCCTTTCAGATTCTAGGAAAGATGTGAAGAATTTTGAAAATTTTATTCCTTGGTGTCATGGTTTGAAAAAAAAGGTAACTTTTTTACCTGCAGGGACTTTTGCAGTTTCCTGTGGGTACAGCTTCCTTCAAGCCTAAAGAGCCAATTAGTGGCTGATTCTGAGATGGACGTCTGTCTAGCCACTTAGGAAAACTAGAAACTCTCTGTGATTCACATTTTAAGATAGGAGAAATGTAAGTTTCTCTCTCTTGGCTCCTGGCTTCAGAATAGGTAACGGGGAGCCCGTCAGTCCACCCAGGCTGACTAGGCTCCGGATCGGCCTAGCCCACAGCTGGCTGGGCAGGGGGAGGGGAAGCACCCCCTTCCCCCTTTCTCGGGGCAGCGCCGCCACAGCCCCTGGCTGCTCCCACTCACCCTCTCTCCCTATGGGGGGTGGGGTGCAACTCCGTGGGGCCGGCCCGGTTCTCCTGGGCCGGGCCCTTCCCACTCTGTGGGGCGGGACCAGGCCAGGCAAGGCCCACCAGGCCAGAACAAGTCCACAGCACCAGGCCTGAGTTTCACCCGCAACCGCCGGTGCAGGGGAGGGGCCGCCGCTGCCGCGGTTCCCGCTGCTCCCTTCTCTCCGGGAGCGGCGGCCACTGCTGAGATGTTGCAAACACCCCTT
>WEKY01038522.1:36562-53007 GCA_013390045.1 Picathartes gymnocephalus
AAGAAAACAACAGAGACACCAAGGTCAGTAAAGAAAGGACTGAAAACTTGGAGGAAGGAGAAAGAGGAGATGCTTTAAGCTGAAATTCTTCTGTAGACCCATGATAACAGACTATATCAAACTATTCCTTGTAATTCATACTGTACAAATTGGGGGGATACAACATTCTAACCTAACTTCTACCAGCATATCTTGATGGGATCACACCAGTAATAGAAACAGATTTGGTTCCAATATATCTAAATGGGATTGATGTGCACCTGTATTCACTAAGGCTTCATATTTTTGTGGTTCTGAAGAACAGCTCATCCTTAAAATACTACCCCATGATACAGAAATGAGCCCTCGAACGACAGTTGTGGGAAAAAGTGTAGACTGGGGGAAAGACTGTCACAGTGAACAGATATCCTCTCTGGGCAGCTGATTCGCTGTGAAATTGAATCCATGAAAGAACTCCATGGCATAGCAGGAGAGACTCTTCCCAACAGAACTGATGAAAGTCTATTTTAAAGGTGGTAAACTGACTAAAGACCTCTAAGTTGATGGAAAAAGAGTTGTTGGTAAGAAAAGACAAATGAGGTGAGGGGAAAAGAAACATCTGGAGGTTTATTCTAATTCTTATTATTTATCGGGGTTTTTTTCTTTTCCTTTTAGTTCTGTTAATAAACTATCTTTATACATTTAAGGTTTTGGGCCTGCTTTGCATTTCTCCTAATCCTTATCTCACAGCAGAAAATGAGTAAAAATAGTCATCCCACTACACTAAATTATTGCCTGGTGTAAGGAGGCAACGTGAAACCACTACATTTGGCAAGAATAATTTTTCACTTCAGTCAGGACTGACAGCTGTAATTCTTACTCCTCAAAGGCAGAAGCAGTGGCATGGGCTCCCTGAAGCAAGAAGGAAGTAAAATGGACATTAGCATATGCACGCATTTCATAAGAATCTTTGCATGGGAAACTGATTTTGCCTTTTCATCTGTACTGTTTCCAGCCAGGACAGGGTTAATTTTTTGCCATAGCTGGGACCAGAACTCAAACGTTATTCAATACCACCTCATGTCATTGCCAGGGGTGGCAGAAAGAGAATCTCTCTCTCTCCCTTCCAAAAGCATTCCTTCTTGTTGAATAAGTGGGGCAGAGTGGGGGAGCCATCCCATACTGTTCTTTATCCTGAGATCCTAGAATGTACTAAGCATTTTTGCACATGAATCACTCTGTCTTGTACACTTTTGATATTCTATTTGTTTTCTTATCTCACTGCTGTTTCCAGTAATTTGTTCTTATCCCCTCCTGTTCTTCATGGTTTTTGCCTCCAATTTTCACCCTCATCCCACCACCACAGCAGGAAGGGGGAGAGAGACAGCACGCAGTGAGGGAAAGTGTTTGTGCTAGCACTAAGCTGGGGAATACCATTAACCCACAACTGTAAGAGAGCATCAAATCCTGGAGGGGTTGGTCATGCTTGGTGCCCTCACAGCAAAGGTGATAACAAGCAGTAGCCTAATGATCTGAAAGCTCAAGATAATAATCAGCTGTGTCAAAGTTTGTCAAGTCTGACACTTCTCTTATCAAGCGTGAAGCATACAAGCATACTTGTTGTGGAATACACAGATGAGTTTACTCATACTGATGAACTCATAAAGGTACAAGATATATGCATCAGCAATAATAAATGGGTCAGCATAACAAAATTCTTAGTACTGCCAGGGCAACATAGTGATGATGCAGTATGCAAATACATTAAAATTATACTAAATTATCATGCCTTATATTTTGGTTGCTCTTCACAGACAACATTAAAGAGAAAGAAAATGTACAAGGGTATATATTTTTAAATTAATAAATTTAAAACTTCTTTTCTTCAACACATAATCATGGATAAATAAATATCATGGAATACTAATATGACTTTCATGCATTCACTAGGTTTTATTGCTTTTCTATATTTAAACTCATTTTTAATTGTGATAAGGCACACACATTCTTCTGCTCAATCTTATCTATTGCAGTTTCACAGTAGAACTTCTAGTTACTGATATATTCAATGTAAAAAATTAGCAAGGTCTGATATTTGACTTCTTTTGTTTGATCTTAATTTGTTAAATGTTTATTTAATCTATTGAATATACTAGTATTCAACCTTGTCATTTTTTCTTCTTAAAAAACCCTAATTTTGACACTTTTCCTTAAAAAAAACAAATAAGAACTGTTCATTTATTTTTCCACATTTATAGAAAAGTCTAATTCAGAACTGAAGTCTTGTTAAATAGTGATTATTTTAGTGCAAATATAATACCTAAATTAATTTTGGCAGCTGCCACTAAAAATGCACTCTGTTGAATAATATTTTTCAGAACAGTATCTTACAAACTTAGATGAAGATTGAGGTGATTTCTAAACAAAACTTTTCCAGATTGTGAAGAGAGATTGACTACAGCCAGAGAAAAAAAAACATCATTGGAACAATTCTCAATAAGAACAATTGCTTTATACTGAAGACAAACCTTATTTAAAGTCCCAGTTCAGCCACCACCCTGGCCACTGCTAAGCTGTGTGCCCCAGCTTTTCATCTCAGTGTTCATTTATGGATGAGAAACAGTTTTTGGAGGACTTTTTTATTTCTTCATATTCAAAAATATTCAATTTGTTTTGGTTTCCTACATGCCTATGTGGGTTCTTCATGGACCATATTTTCATTATAGACTACACAGACATTAAAGATCAAAAACATGACTTGGGACACCCTGGAGGAATAGTTACAACACAACTAACGTACCTGACCTCATTCAAAGTTTTTGTCACCTTTTTCTAACAATGAACACCGGAAATGTTTACAGTTATCACATGTCCATCCACCAACATATTTTCTTAACAAGAGAGAAGAAAATGCATCTACCTTTTTTGCTTGCCTTCTCTTACCTTTTTTATTTTGATGGTTTAGGTCATAAATTGACAGGTACTAGTAAACAACACAACTTTAGGCTGGTAGTTTGTTGCTTACCATTTCTGGTGACTTTTCTGAAGTTTTGAGGGCTGGGATATTTTTCCCTCTTAAACTCAGAACTTCATCTTGTTCAAATTTTATCCCATCTCACCAATTCAAAGACAAAATATATTCTCAAAAACAATTATGTTCCCAGAAGTTTTCATGAAAATTCTATAAATGAGAAGGAAGAGGATCTTTTAATAAAAGAAATCCTCTAATTTTTTAATAAATAAAAAATTAATACTTGCATGAGGCAAAAAACTGAGAACTCTGATATAACACACAACATCAGCTGCCTGGTCAACCCTGTTGCTGGTCATTTAATATGTACATAGCTCAATTTTAACTCTCTTATTGTACCTCTTGTCCACAAATATTAATATTACACCAGTGAGGATGGAAAGTATTCAGATCTATAAAATGAAGCCATCATCAGTTTAACAGTTCTTCAAACAAACTTGTTCAGTGCTTACTCCTATACATAAAAAAAAAAAACTAATATTTAACTTTCTCTGTCAGAACTGTAGATTTAATATAATATTAAAAAAAAGTAATTTGCTCATATCTTGATATTTTTATGTTGCAACTGACTGAGAGTTTGCTGATAAAGCTGAAAGTGTCAGCTACTCTGTAATGGCATAAAATAATAAATGAAGTACATTATACTAGATGTAGAAGGTGATTGATAATTACTTGCCATCATGTTGTGTAAGTTTCCAAATCAGTGATTTTGAATAGATAGATAAGCAATTCAACCTTCATATTCAGGTACCATGAAATCCCTGCAGCCCTCAAAGTTCACAGACCCCCAGATTTTCAACAATACTCTTATTTATTTTGTTCAGAAGTTATTTTGTAGTAGCTAGGGGAAATATATATATGTTCCAGTCTTTCTGAAAATACTATGATACAGCTACTTCCTGAGCACCTTTGAATATCCTATTTTATCAAACTGGTTGTTGCAACTGTCATTTAATAAACTCTCTCCCATATTTGTTAGTAATGAAAGTAATTTATTCCATCGAGGAACATTGATGTGTAAAGAAGAGTCAGATTTTATACATTATCCTAGTAAAATAATCCTAGGGAAAAAAAAGGGATAGAAGTAGGAAAATAACTACACAAGGATCACTGCAGATAAGGGTTCTACCAGTATGTCTGTCGACATTAATATTAGCCTCTTTGCTACGCAAGTTATTTTCCTATAGCAGTGAAGTTGGTGTTTGCAGTTATTCATGTATCTGGGGAGTGCTTGCCTTCTAACCTGTGCAATGTTGGAAAAGAGAGCCAAAATGATGGAAAACTAATTCTCCATAATGCCTCCCAGCATTAATTGCTTTTAATAGAGACTATGATCATTCAGTTCAACTGAATAGGAAAAGATGCTACATTTTAACTTTCCCTTGGTATCCAATCAAAATAAAAGATTCTTTATATGATCAGTAAGTCAGTTGTGGTCTTAATTATTTCCAACAAATCACTCAGGTTGGAAGTGCCCTCTGGAGATTATCTAGTCTTAGTTCTCTGCTCAAAACAGGATCAATTACAGCTGGCTGCTCAGGATCAGAGCCAGTCAGTTTTCAAATATTTCTAGAGATGCTGATAGACTCTACCTCCTCTTTCATGAACCTGTTCTGGTCTTTGACTACCTTCAGAAATAAAAAGTTTTTTTCTTAGATTAAAACAGAATTTTCTGTATTTCAATTTGTGCCTACTGCTGAATGCAGCACTTCATGTGCAATCCCACCAACCCTGAGGGGAAGAATCACCTGCCCTAATCTGTTGGTAACAATGTTCATATAAACCAAACATCAGGAACGGGTTAAGTCTGCAGCAGGAGGCTGATTCACATGCAAGCATTCTAATATATAGTAACTAAAGTCATTCCAAGAAAATCTGCAATATGACATAATCGATCTTTCATCTGACTCCGATATTGTATGCACTGAAAGAAAAAATATCCTTCATATTTGTGGGCTTCCTCTTAATCACACCTTGAAAGACATTTGCTCTAGTGAATATGTAGAGCCAACATCCAAATTTCTCTTTTTTATTACATAGAGTTGAAGTATGGAATAAAAAGTACCTGAACATGAGAAATTGATAAAATATTATTAGTAGTCATTTGCATACCTCTGTGACATTTCATGGAAACCTAGCTGCAAAAGGTACAAACAACAGATAGATGGCACAAAAAAAACCCCATACCAAAGTCATAGTTCTAGCAACCCTTATTCTAAGAGGAATTTTAAAAGTTAAATTGCACACTATCCTACTTAATAAATCTGCATGTTACTACATTAAATTAATATTCAACCCTGAAACTTCAAATATTTTCCTGTTCTGCAGACTTGCACTGACATATTAAATTTACAATACTGAAACAGTTTAAGGTCCACAAACTACATAAGCAATAACTTCCTGGTTAAATCTTTATTCTTGCTTGTTCAGTATTCTGTAGCAGTCGGTGTACCCAGTCACTGTACTTCATCTCAGCTGATTCCCAGTGACCTGAGGCAGAAGCAGAACAGACAGTTACATACAGCACCAACTGATTAATACTTAAAATTCAAAGCCCTAAATAAAACAAAGTGTTTCAGAAATGCAGCTGCAGTTTAGAAATGCAGAGTCCAGCCTGCAGTGGCTCAGTGAAAAATTTGGTCCCTTCTTCCTTCAGTGCTTCACCTCAGTGAAGCCACACATTGCAATGTACTAGAGTTGAGCAGCCACAGCACCATTCCTGTGCTCTCTGCCTTGGTTTGTGCCTGTCTCCACCCAGAAAACTCGTGCAGAACACCACACCAGCAAAAGAAGAGACCTGAGGCCACAAGAGAAGTGCACTTCTCTTTTATCTCTTCTGAAGCAGGAGCCTGATTTCATGAGTGCTATCTTGACAAGAGCAGAGTAAGATATGAACAGAGAGGGAGACACAGTCATGGGGGGTCATGATCAGCCATTACTGGTGCTGAAATGCCTGTCTCAACTCCATGATCACTTAGAGAAGATATTTTTCAACTACTTCCACAACATAGAGTTCTACCACCACAAAGAGCAAGTAAATAAAGAAAAATAAAAAAAAATATGCAATCTCCATTCCTATAACAGAGACAATTTTTTTTCTGTTTAGAAAATTAAGAAGCATAGACAGTTCTGGTATGTCCCAAAATTATTTCTTTATGCTTTTCATTCTGAAAGCTTTCCTATTTATATACACTGGAAAACAATTACATATAGTCGTTTTGTGTTCTCAGTGGCACGTACTTACAGGAAATCATCAAAAGATCTAGTGTATAAGACATATACAGAGCCCACAATCTGGTGTTCATATTTAATTTGATCAATTGCTGCCAAACACACACGACAATATTTATGATTTCTAATTAATAAATATTAATTAAACATTAACATTGCAGACACGCAACTTTAAATACCAGGGCTTCCTAGCAATACCACAGCTGATGTGTAGGAGACCACAGGTAGGTGGATGATTGAATAATCAAAGCCAAGTCCTCCATCTTATCTTTTGCTACTTTTTGCGTCTCCCACACATCAACATATCTAGAAATGGAAGCAAGAATATAAATCATAAGAATAGAAAAAAATTTCAAAGCTTGGTCTAGCTTTTTATCCCCTGCCAGTAGAAGTCACATAAGAACATTGTTCAGGAAGGATCAGTGTATTCTGCCTCACATGACCATGAAAGTACCTAGACAGATATAGGAAAACTATTAATGGTTCTTCACTTTAGTCTTTAATATTGATATTGAAAACTATGAACACCAAACATAACAGAAAAAACGTGCTTCAAGAATTAAAATGGAAACTATCATTAGTAAGAAAACTCTGTTCTACACTAACATTTCTCTAAAAGTTTCAAAGTAAAAGACTATGAAAGTCATTTCAAAATAAGCCCTCCTCCACCAGAACAAGAAAAACAAGCCTGAAACAACCTGTGACAGATCCTTTGCCAGAGTCAAACACCACATTTGAGCTTTAGATGGAGAATTATGTTTCAAGTCTGAAATACCTCACACACTTGAGTGAGTTCTAAGTCAGTGAAATGAAATCTTCTGCTTCCATATGTATCAGGCAGGGTCATCTCTTATCTCTACCAGCCACAACTCACTCTGATATTCATCAAGTTTTAATTAACTGGCATTCTATTAAATGCCTAAGATTTTCAAAGTATTCCCCAATCAGACCACACTAGGCTAACCTAGTGTGGTCAAATGTTCTTCCATAATGTATTTCCACATATTGCACCGCTCCACTTCATATTGGTTAAGAGTAACAAACATAAAGATAGCCAAACACAAACCCAAATTCCTGCAGTCAGTTAATTGTCTCAACTAAGAGTGAAATATGTATGACATTTTGACCTTTGCTATCAAACCTTCCTTCCTTTTTCCTTCATAATATCAGCATTAGGAAAATAATTTTTAAAAAAATTTAATAACAAGAGAGAATTGTAGTGTTTTGTAATTCCATTTTATATGCTCCTAACTCCAACCAGCTGACTGCTATTTTGTGAGTGGGCAGCTGACAGTTCCCTAGCAACAGATTAATTGATTGCAGCTTTAAATCCACCTCCTTCAATTCATTTCTCCTATTCCTCACTTATGAGTGTATACACGCACCTCTGCCAGGTAAAAGAGAGCACACAGAAATTTAAAGGACAAAGGGAGAAGGATCTGACAGCAGTTTATTCCAGAAGTGTTTTAAATTTCAGAAAAACTATACTGTAATGTTTGGATTAAAAATTATTTCAGCATACTTTCTATCACGTTCCTTTCATGCTATTCTTTAATACAAGGATGAATAAATCTTTTCCTTCACTATCATAGTAATGAACATGGATTAATTCCAAGTTTATATATAAAATTTTACCTATCTGGTAGTGTCAGAAGCTATAATGGAAAAAAGAAACTTAGAGGTAGAAGGCTGAATGTCATAAAGTAGGTCCAAGAGCTAATCTCCACTCATGTAACAATAATGTCTGTCCTAATAACTAATTATTAAGAAAGCATGGGGAATTTTTGCTCCATTTGTTTTAGAGATAGCTATCTTTTATATATATTATCACAGGGAAAGCTTTTCACTAACAAAATAGGAAATAGGTGGGAAAATGGTCTCAGATAGGTTTCCAGGCCCTAAATTCAGTGATGTAAGCGCAAAACCCCTGCTGTACTCAAATTCATAAACTTTCTAGATGCTGCAGTTTCTGACTTAAATGCTTGAGACATCTGGCAGAAACAAGCATCAGGTTGATGTTTTAAGTATATTGTAAGGTCTTAGGGTCTTATAAAAGAAGGAGATGAGTGTAAATTGAGAGCAAGAAGGAATGAGTCCAGGACTTCTGGGGAAGACAAGAGCTCTAAGGAAAGCTTTGTGGATTGCTTCTCTTATGCTGGAAGCACTGACTCTCTCCTATTTCTCTGGGAAATTGTGATTTCCTCTACTGAGAGTAAATGGAGTGAATTGTCATGTCATGTCATGTCATGAATCTCCTACAGACGAGATCAATACATGGCATTGTCTCAACATAGTAATTATTAATCTGAATACAGGGCACTCTACTCCCCATTTCTTTTCCCATATTGTTATTGGAAACATGCAAACCCACCTCTTCCACAAGAATGCCAGAGCCATCAAGGTATCCCAGTTTGGATAGAATTATGGTCTTTTTCTTTCCATTTGAAGTTTTTCAAAGTTTTTTAGTCTGCAGTAAAGGTCAACTATTGCCCAAACCAGCAAGAACAGGTATGACTTTCTGCTTAAAGAGTTCTGTAGAGTTGATCAGAAACAGGAGAGGTGAATTCTGTTTTCTTCCAGTTACTTCAATATTTACTTGAAAAATTTTTCATGTAAAATGTAACAACAGGCCTGGGAACATGGAAATCAGCTCTCTGCACTTATATCCATAGCTACTAGACTCCAGGTCAGGCACTGCATACTAAATGTCTGCTTTCCTTATCATCTACATCACCAGAGACTATATTTCTTTCTGTACCACTATATCTGTAGAAAACTTAGAATTCTTAACTCTGCAAGGAAGAATCCATTTTGAAATTTTTGGCTTAGGGTAATCTAACATCCCTATTAAATCTGTCCTTAAAATATTAAGTTCTGAGACAGACTGAGCTGGAAGAAATTTACAAATTAAATTTACAAAGCTGCAAAATACATTGTAACATTTTTAACTAACTGCAGAACTGCTCACCTAAGCACTAATTCTGGAAGTTTAGACTTCACACATGAAAAATATTTAACTTCAGACATTTTTCCACATGTAAAATACATGAACATAACAATTTGCAAATGCTAAGCAGCTGAAGATAATTCAGTAATATTTCCATTCTACTTTAAAGCACATATGTATAAATCTCTGTCCGCTACTTGAAACCTCCTACCTCTTTCTTCCCTATTGTTATTTACTAAATAGATAATTTTTTAAATTTTTTCAATGTTATTCACTGGATGTGACATAAATGACTTGGATACCCATTCTCTTCTTTCTTTAAGAAAGGGTATTTCCAGTGGGAAGCTGCTAGCATGATCGTGGAAATAAACCTTGGCAACATGAATCATAACATTTTGAAACATTTATTTTAGCATCTTGGCATAGAAGAGACGCCTACAATGACATTGTAGCAAATAAATACATACCATGGATTAGAGATGTATGAAAATAAAAGATAAATAGTCAAGAATGTATTTGATGTACAATGCAAGTTTCTAATTTAAACATAAAAGAAATTCATTTGGCTCTAAGGTCAATGTTGCGCACAAATCAATTCATTTTTATCGCTTTCCATTATGTAAGTTGAAAGTGAAGAAAAATCATATGGAAGATATAGAAAGGCTTCCTGACAGTTAGAGGTAGGATTTCTCTGCATCTTCTGTCTTCTTATGTCTTCTGCATCTTTTTCCCCAAAATTTGAGTCTTAAGTGAAATATTTACATACCGTATTTTGACATTTGGAAGTTGCCAGTGTATTTTCCAAAAGGTTTCCTTGGCCTTGCATGGAAATTTTGAGCAGAATTTTAATTGACAATACTTCATATATGGAAAAAGGATCTCCATTAATTTCTGTGAGCATGCACTAGCTGTGATAATTGCTTTTTCCAAAAATTACCTCTTAAGTGCAAAGAATAGTAACTTCCACTCTTTTAAAAGTATCATATTTGTCACGTACAACAAAGAGGAATTTGTACCTTCACTCCACCACCACCCACCCCTGATGCCTTAAGAGCATCCTTCCTCCTGGGTGAGTACCGTAATCACTGTGCTATTATGCTAGTCATGAACCATTACATATTCTGCCTCCCTAGTCCAATAAGGTTTGTAAGTATTTTATGCAAAGGAGAGAATCGCCAACTGAAGAAGTTAAGCATGACACACATAGAGATAGCCTCATTGGACGAAGTTTTAGAGAATTACTCTGTACATTTTATAGCAGAAACTGTTAATTCTTACTGATTTGAAATGCTTGCAAGCCAGCCATGTATCTATTTCAATAATTTTAAACCAAGATGCTCTGGGAACTTTCAGTCATGAAATGATATTTGCCTGATTATTGTCATCTTCTGTTTCCATTTTTGTTAGAACTTTAAGTCAAATAGTCCATCTGGCATTTTCTCTCACTTGTCATTTTTTAAGTTATAAAAATACAGTATATTTTAAAATTCTAGATCATCAGTTTTATTTTTTCACATAAGTACAGAACACAAGAACTCAAATACTTTTACAGAATATTTTATGAAAAGAACCTCTTCAACTACATCTGAGATTGCATCTGGACTCTGTTTCAGTATCTTACTGACTGCCTGCTGACAACAATGGTCAGGGAGGAGGAGTGCACTGGGCTTGAACATAAATGCATGTTTCACAAAATCGCCTCTTGAAATATCCAAATAGTACAGAGGATTTAGCTACACATCTTCCATTGGAATCAGCCTGTGTATTGTGTGTAAGAGATAAAAAGGCTTATGTTTTTCCTCATATGGTCTTCAGTGTGCATTCTGCCTGCTTCAAAAAAAAAAAAATAATTGCAGAATGTATTCAACAGACTGGTGAGCACCTCCACGAGTACAATCAACATGAGCTGAGAGGGACTCACTTTACTTCATGAATAGACTTACATTGCATCTTGTGAAATTACTGAGCAGCTGTTAGAAAGAAAAGAAAACATGATCAGTATTCTTTTGTAGGGACTTACTGAGGACCAATCGTCAAATACACATGGTAAATAGAAATAGAGTCTTGAATAGGTGATAAGCAATCAACTACAAAAAAAAGTGAGACACTGTGACCTTACATTCAGCATGAGAAGTAAATTAACATATCTGTGCAGTGTACTAGGAAATTAAGAGGACAATAAAGACAAAATAAATGTAAAACCAGCCATAGGTTACATAAATCTGAAATATCTAATCTAGTCTAATTATAGTGTCTTTCAAATCCCACACCCCAAACCTTGGCCACCTAATATTTTCACCAGCAACCAGCACAATTAAGTTTACAGACTTAACCTATGCAGTTAAACAAGGCATATGACACAGTCTAGTCATGCAGCAGAGTTACCTGATGACAGACAAGTGATTCAGAAAATGGGCTCAATTAACTTGTCTTTGTCCATTATGCATAATTGTAACCCTTTTATTACATACGATGCCAACCCCTCAACACCCCTTCTGCCCTGGCTGTCTGTCCCTCCTGAAGAGCCTGTAACCATCTGGCAGGGCACTCCTGTCACAGGACTCATCCCACTAGCTTTCGCTTATGCCAATGATGTCAGGTCTCTGGGAGTGGGCCAAAGGTTCCAGCTCCTCTTGTTTGTTCCTCATGCTGCAGGCATTAGTGTAGAAGTGTTTCAGGTGTGGTACAGTGTAGCCAACACCTGGTGAAGTAGATTGAGGGATCCCATTAGTGCTCATTTCCTCCAGTTTTGGCACACCATCCCATCGTTCATCACTGGAGAACCTGGTTTTGTCCCTTTCCCCCTTCCACTCTTTAGCAATATAATATGGAATTATAAGTAGTTACCCAGAATTTATGCATTATGAATTTGCAGCCATAGATAATTGCAGATTTCCACAAACAAATTTAATATAAAAGGAGAAAAATCTAGTGGGCATTTCTCTAGATTTCTTTACGTTCTAGACTGGTCCACAGATGCACTGACTGATCAGTGCTGCAGATTATGCAGGTGTAAAGGGTGTCTGAGAGGCTTAGGATGTTTCACACTCATGGCCCTTATGCTACATCACACATTCTTACAAATTTGTCAGCGGAGTTAGTGAGACCACTNTACAAATTTGTCAGCGGAGTTAGTGAGACCACTAACCCCTCTGACAAAGAGAAGAATCAGTAAGAAATCACATAATTTGCAGTTTATTAGTAAAGTTTTATAAATCTATTTAGAGACTTCATGCTGCGCATATTAAACCAGGAATTAAAGGTAAAAAGTGAGTAGGAGATCAAAAAAGGTAATGGAAAGGAAATTCTTCTACAATGATGAGAGTCTGTCAAACTCTTTAGTTAGATATCAGCACAGTCTAATGAAGACCACTCCATTTACTTTAACGGACCTACACCAGCTCATACAAGCGAACTTGTGTGATACTACTATTTTTTACTTGCAATAACATGCATCTATATCTCTTTTGTTTGTTCATACAGTTATTTTTTTCACATTTTCTTAAGAATAAGGAACAAATGCATCAACAGACTTGATGCTTTTCCTCAGGATACAGGTGCCTTATTTAATGTGTGCTAACAGGCAACATGTTTTTGCAATCTTAGAGAGTGCAAAGAAAAGCCACAGAATCACAGAATATTCTGAGTTGGAAGGGACCCACAAGGATAATAAAGTCATCTATGAACAAATTACAAAAACTATGCTGATGTCAAGTGCAGGAGTATTACTGGCAATTACTTTCGTTCTCAAGTCAGGCTGTAATAATATGATTTATTACCTTTCATAATAGTATCATTTTAGTGGTAATGGTCAATGGACAGAAATTAGACTGAATTTACAGAGGCAGGAAGTTTCTTCTACTGGGTTAACTATGTCAGCTCGAGAAACAAAATCAAATCAGCTCTTGAGTATGCCAGCTCTTGTCCTGGTCTTCTTAAAACATTCCACATTTCAAGTATATTGCTTCAGAATCTCATCCACTGTTGGAGTAAGTAAGCAGCCTCTTTCTTCCAGGGTCTAGAAACTAGTCCTCATATTTCACATAAATCTCAAAGTGAGAACTGAATATCGAAATTTCTATTTTCCTTTAGTGAACTGCTACAGAAAAGTACAAAATTAGAGAGGAAAAGAAGTTCAATGATATTTTCTCTGCTTTAATTTTGTTTACTCACAGCTTACTGTGCTTCACTCCTTCAATAAAGAGCAAACAGAAGTACCACTACATGCATGTGAACATGCATGTGTGCACACCTACGGACATTTTCACCATTTATTTTGAGAACATGCATTGCTCTCAGGCTAAATGATAAGCAGGATGTCCCTTGCCTTCACAATTTAAGGGATATGATGAAAGAACTTTTAGGATAATGAACTGTCCTGTACCAGAAAATAGGGTTCATTCTTTTAGATGCATTACCTTCCACACCTGTA
The DNA here is from genome assembly GCA_013390045.1 of Picathartes gymnocephalus. NCBI lineage: Eukaryota > Metazoa > Chordata > Aves > Passeriformes > Picathartidae > Picathartes > Picathartes gymnocephalus. The sequence goes on from WEKY01038522.1 coordinate 50,183, forward strand.
CCTAATGAACAAAATTGTTTGAGTAGATGGAAGTCAAATTGTAAGGATAAGAGGTCTTTTTATGTGTATACCTGGGAAAGAAATACTCCATTATGGATTTTTAATCATCCTGTGATCATATGGCTATAATGCATCCCTGGAATAGTATTCTAGGGATGCATTATTGTTTAAATGTTCCACCCAAAATGTTGCGCAAATGGCAGTTTTTTTCACCCCCGGTATTAAATTTCTCTTTGTCTGAATGGAAATAAATGGACAGGATAGAACTATCAATAATTGATTTAAGTAATTAAAAAATGCAAATTTTTTATGAAATTATTTTGTTCAGAGAGAAAACCTAATGTTATAAATTAAAATTTTAAAGGTTCATTCCAATATTCACATAATGAACAACTTTGATGTTGTTAAGACATGCTCAACAAAGTGTGCATGCTGTGTTCAATTCCATCTCCAGTATGTAATACATTAGAAAGATCCAGTCTACTAATGTAAATGCAGGCCTTTTTTTGACCTGGATTTCCCTCTGAAATATCAGCATCACTGTCAATAATACCAAATTGTCCTTTGTTCATATAAAAGCATACCACTGGACGTTTCTGAGATTTCTGGAAGACTATAGCTCTCTGAACTGCCATATCTCCTGTTGGAAAAGAAGCAGTTTGTTTGTTTGTTTTATGACCTCTTTTCCCAAACTACATGGTGCTGAAATATTCTCAGCTGGTGCGAGAATAGAAGACCATTCCCTGAGCTTCAGCAATTAAATCTTTGCTGTCATATCTGAGTTAGAAATTCCAAAAGAAACATTATTGGGAACATAAATATCAATAAAATAAACATATGAAATTAAGTCTCCAGAATAAATAGTCTTCAAATTAATTTCAAAACTAAATTATAGCCTTTAATTTACCATTTTCTTCACTCATGATTTTTTCCTTACGTGTGCTTCCTTGGCAAACTGTAAGATAATTTACGTGTATCCAATATATCTGAGAAGGAATATTTTAATGATGTTTTTATCTAGAGGACCAGACAGTTATTGCTATGAACTACTATTTTCCATTTGGCTGTTAAGAGCTTAAACTAGTTCTGTGTGCACACCTCACATTGCAGTTTTACCCCAAGAAACCATGGTGATATAGAAGTATAAAAGTGTGACAACCAAAGTGTGTAAATCAATCAAACAAGTTCAAAGTAACTCCAGGAAGTTAAAAAAATTTTTAAAAAAAGGACAATGAAAGATTAGCAAACAATCATGTTTGCCATTTTAGCCCTATTAATAACACTTCCATTAAGAAAGGAATTTGAGTTTGGATTGCAGGGTATTTTTTCCATCTCCCTTTCCTAAGAGAAAATATCCATTTTGTGAAATAAGTATTCACACTTGAAAATTTTCTATTAAAAATTACATGTAAAACAAAAATATGTTATTTTACAATTTCCAGCTAAAACTCAGAACATTTAAAGAAAACTAGAAATTTGTGATAAAAATTTCAGCACAAACCTATCGTTCTGGCAACAAGTTTTCCCAATGGATATAAGTTATAATTTAGCCATTTTTACTTCTATGGAAGAGTTTTTGAGTTCAACTATGGAAATAACAAAAATGGCATCTGTTTATAAATCCTGCAAAAAAATTGCACTTGGCACTACAAACTCTGAATATAAACACACTGAAATGAACAGTTTGATTGAAGTCTTTCATTTTTCAAAGTGTAACTATTGGAAAGCAGTAGTAGTCTTCTAACCATTAGCATGAAAATTTCATGTTACCTATTAATTTTATCAAATTCTGAAGATGCATAATCCTCCTTATTGCTACTTCTTAAAGTAAGTGTGTTAAGTTTCTATCTCACTTTTCGCTGGAATGTCAATTTTAAGATGTGGATTACTCAATGTTTCTTTCAAGTAGCTCTTCTCTTGGTTACTTTAAAGCTTGAGTCACTTTTCTTCCATCATTATTTAAAACATTTTCTCATCCCCCGTACAATCTCTGAACACATCTTTAGATTTGTCAACTCAGGGCAGTGACAGACAATTCCACAACTGTCTAATGAGAGTAGATACAAGGCTTGTCTACATATGAAAGTGAAAAGATTAAGCTACTTTGAAATAAGGCAACTTGTTCTTCATGGGTGCTCCCAGACTTCAGTGCAGTTTAGTTTTTATGTATTGACTTCATATCTTGACAGTCTGTGTGCAGACCTGATCTCAAGCAAGAATAACCATAAAATGTTAAACCATTATTCTGAGAACACTGGCACCTTACAAAGCCCTTTTCCTGAGGGATTTGTGTCTCAGAGGTTCTCCTGTGTGGATTTTTTGATACCAGATAACAGATTAATTTACCCATTCCATTCATATCCTCATAAGAACATTACTAAGCACCTTTTTCTATTTAGACACTTATTCTCCCAAAACATATAGAAAATCACTATCTTCTCAGACACCTGACTGTATTTGTCTGAAACAGTGCATAAGGCTAAAATTAAAGGTAAGATGTAGACACAAGCCTATACATATATATAGAAACACAGCCTGCTAGATTGCTCTCTTAGCAAAACAGACTGAATATGAAAGAAACATCTCAGAATAATGGAGTAACACAAGACTCCTTTCTTTTGGGTGTTCGACTTACTGTACAGCCAGATTTTTAATTAATTTGCATCTCTGTAAAACTGACAAAATATTTCCTTCATCCAAATCTTGGCATGTCCCAAATACTTAGTAATTAAATTTTTCAGAGCATGGATTATTTTTCACAACAAAAATCATAGTTTTAACCCCCACAATTTCAACAACAGCAATGTAAATATTTAATATATATA
>WEKY01038523.1:7242-29115 GCA_013390045.1 Picathartes gymnocephalus
CCCTGCAGCCCCCTGCCCCCCTCTGCAGCCCCCCTGCCCTGCCCCTGCCCCTCCAGGGCCTGCCCCGTGCAAGATCCAGCCTGCGTGAAACTCTTAATCTCCAATTTTATTCGCCCGGCTCCAGCCGATTTGCATAATCCACATAATCACCCCGGTTTTAATTGCCTACAACTCTGCAGAAAGATCATGTGGTTAAGTGGTAAATCATAATTAGATAAATAATTGGCTTGGCCGCAGCAAGCTGCTTTGTTATACCTGCCATCTGCTGGGCAAGGCATCCTGCGCCCAAAACAATGCACCGCTGCCACACGCCTGCGCCAGCCTGGCGACCTGGGGCACGGGGCTCTGGGCACGGGGCTCTGGGCACGGGAGGGCAGCCTGGATGTGCCAGGCATTGCCCACTCTGGGGCCGGTGGTGCCGTGCAGGGTTTGGCAGCGCCGTGTGGCGCCTGGCCCCGACCCAGGTGTTGCCCAGCAGCTCTGTGGAATGCCCAGTGCCACCCTGCAGTGCCCTGCGGCGCCTGGGAATGCCCAGGGCTGCCTCCACGGAATGCCCAGCGGCACCGTGGAGTGCCCAGTGCTGCTGTGCAGTGCCCAGTGGCACCATGGAGTGCGCAGTGGCACCATTTAATGCCGCTGTGCAATGCCCGGCAGCACCAGACAGCACCTGGCAGCGCCATTAAGTGCCCAGCAGCTCTCTAGGTGGTGCCCAGCATCCCAGTGCAATGCCCAAATCTCCCCCAGTCAAATCCCAGCATCCCAGTGCAATGCCCAGTCTCTCCCAGTCAATTCCCAGCATCCCAGTGCAGTGCCCAAATCTCTCCCAGTCAAATCCCAGCATCCCAGTGCAATGCCCAGTCTCTCCCAGTCAATTCCCAGCATCCCAGTGCAATGCCCAGTCTCTCCCAGTCAGTTCCCAGCATCCCAGTGCAATGCCCAATCTCCCCCAGGCAATTCCCAGCATCCCAGTGCAGTGCCCAAATCTCTCCCAGTCAATTCCCAGCATCCCAGTGCAATGCCCAAATCTCTCCCAGTCAAATCCCAGCATCCCAGTGCAATGCCCAGTCTCTCCCAGTCAATTCCCAGCATCCCAGTGCAATGCCCAGTCTCTCCCAGTCAGTTCCCAGCATCCCAGTGCAATGCCCAATCTCCCCCAGGCAATTCCCAGCATCCCAGTGCAGTGCCCAAATCTCTCCCAGTCAATTCCCAGCATCCCAGTGCAATGCCCAAATCTCTCCCAGTCAAATCCCAGCATCCCAGTGCAATGCCCAGTCTCTCCCAGTCAATTCCCAGCATCCCAGTGCAATGCCCAGTCTCTCCCAGTCAGTTCCCAGCATCCCAGTGCAATGCCCAATCTCCCCCAGGCAATTCCCAGCATCCCAGTGCAGTGCCCAAATCTCTCCCAGTCAATTCCCAGCATCCCAGTGCAATGCCCAAATCTCTCCCAGTCAAATCCCAGCATCCCAGTGCAATGCCCAGTCTCTCCCAGTCAAATCCCAGCATCCCAGTGCAATGCCCAGTCTCTCCCAGGCAATGCCCGGCAGCCCCACGGAGTTCCCAGCACCCCACAAAGCCCCCGAGCCCCAGAAGACACCCGTGCAAAGGGGTGAGGGCTGTACCCCACTCCCCCCAAAGCAGAGGGATGGTCAGGAGACATCTGGCACCTGGATGTGGGCATCAGGAGCCAAGAGCAGCTGCCAACCCAACCTTGGAGCTGCAGAGGGGAGTTCAGTGCCCAGCAGCGCCCTCGGAGTGCAGGGGCTTGATTTTCCCAGCCCCCAGCTTCAAAACGGGGCGGGGACAGGGTAGAAAGTTGCTCTGAAGTAAATCTTTCCCTGCCTCCATTTCCTGAGGGCTGAAAAGGCCCCCAGGACTGCTTGGCTGGGCAGGGGAGGATCAGGAAGGGAGAGAAACCACCCAGCATCCCTCCATCGCCAGCGCTGCGCCCTCCAAACGAGCTCTTATTAGTTTGCTTGTTGTCGTTTGCCAGATCAATGGTCCGTGGAGGAGTGATCGATGGAGGCCCAGCCCGATAATAGTGCCGGATGCTCGGTGCTGGGCCAGGCCCCACGGGGAGCCCCAAATCCCACCAAGGCGCTCCTCACCACGGGGGTCCCATCCAGGCCCTTCCAAGGGGATGAGGGATGCTCCCAGGACAGGCCCTGGGCACCCTAAAATTGGGCAGAGGCTGTGCCTCTATCTCTCTGTGCCTGGGGACACTTGGGGACGCCAAGCCCGGCCACCTCTCTTGGTTTCAGCTGTGTGCTGGGAAGTGGGGAGGGAGGGCAGGAGCATGGGCTGTGATCGATCAATTAATTAATTAACGGAGCATGTTGGAGGTGCGGCGGCAGAGCTGCTTTAATGAGGGGTGGAAGATGTGCAGGACATCACCTGTCCCCTGCCTGTCCCCTGCCCGAGGGGGTGACGGGGTGTGTGACAGGGGCAGGACGGGCACACGCTGGCCCTGGCCCCCTGCCCTGCATCCTGGGGCTGTGCCCGCTGCATTCAGGCAGAGGGAAGGGGGGCTGACAATGCGAGGCCATTAGCATTGAAAATCCATGCAGAGCAGCTGTTCCTGCTTGGAGCGTGCAGCTGGATGCGGCTCCGGAGCGGGAGCAGAGGAGCTGAGAGAGGGGGGAAAAGGCTGAGGGGGGACCTCATCACCCCGAATCCCTCGGGGAACCATCAGCAGCGAGTGTGCTGGAGCCTTGCAGAGGGCTTGGCCGAGCGGGCTCCGTCCCAGCCGTGGCCCTGCGGGCTGGGTGCGGGTCCATCCCGGGGGAGGAGGATGCAGGATGCTCCTTTCTCTCCCCACTCCCTCGGCCTCCTGCCGCACTGGGTTTTTTTCCGCTCCATTTGCCAGGGGCTGGAGCTGCTGCCTGATCGTATTTGGTAATAAATTATTAGTTCCAGCACTTGGGAGCCCGGCAGCTCAAAATAGCTGCTGTAAGAGCGGGCGGCTGGTGCAGGTCGAGTTCAATGGCAATCTGCTCCCAAGGGCACTCCACGCTCATTAGAGGCCTTTCAAGGTGCTGGGAAGGGGGCAATCGGCAGCCAAGGTGCTAAACCTGCCCACTTCCCGTTTCCCGACAGCAGAACCCCGTGCCCAGGGATTTCAGGGCGCTGGGAGCTCATCCCTGCCCCTCGCTGCCCGCTCCTGCCTGCTCGCGGCGGCTGCCAAGGGGTTTTATTTGTCTCCAGCCCCACCAGGCAGCCAGACTGGTTCTGCTCTCGCTGCCGGAGGAGGCTCCCGCTGCCAAAAAACCCGCCAGCATCATCAGGAGCAGATGGAGAGAACATGGCACGCTCCCAGCTCCCGGCTCCCAGCCCTGAGCCGGGGCTGCGGGGGCTCGAGGGGGCGGGAGCAGCGCTCCAGGAGTCGGGGCTTTTTGGGGTTCTGTGCCCTCGGAAGATGCCAGCCCCGGGGCGGGTGCTGTGTGTGGCGCTGCGGGAAGGAGCGGCACGGGGAAGGGAGGGTGAGGGGAGCGTGGCAGTGACCCTGCCATCCCCTCTCCTTCTCCTCCTGTGCCTGCTGCCGCGGGCAGGCAGCCAGCGGGCACCGGGAATGCCAGACACTCCCTGTGCTGCTGTGCCCGGGCACATGGTGTGGGAGGGACGGGGACAGGGTGACACATCGCCTGCTCCCCGCTCCCCAGCCTCCCTGGTGGCCTCAGCAGGAGACCCCAGGTGTCCTGCGGCCCCCACAGCCCCCCTGCCTTGGTGCGTGGGGGGGCACAGGCAGCAGTTGCCCAGGGAGGGGTCTGTGGGAGTGCCAGCCCTGTACCCACACAGGGCTGGGGACAGTGGAGGGACAGCCTGTCCGGTTTGTGGGGTTCATCTCCCCGCCCTGGTGAGGCAAACCGCTGCCATGACCCCGGGCTGCTGCAGGCACCAAACTTGACCTGTTTTTCCGCACGGATCTGCCTGCTGGGAGAAGCAGCCGGGGAGGGGCAGAGCTGGAGGGGGGGGCCGCACCTCACCGTGGGGCGTCACGGCGTCCCCAGCCACCCGCAGGGGTGAGTGGCACCCACACCGTGCCGCCGACGGCATGCCGGAGGGATGGGGGGGACGCAGCACGGCCCCACATCCCATCCCATCCCCGTGTGGTGGATGCGCCCGCTCAGCCAGCTCTCCGTGCCTCAGTTTCCCCAGTTGGCAGCTGTCCCGCGGAGCAGCCCAGGGACGCCCGGACAGACGGACGCCAGCGCCGGCGGGGCACGGCGGGTGAGCGGCGCTGCTCGGGCCCCAGCCGGGGCGGAGGCGCCGATTTTATCACTGGGAGGGAGCGGCAGAACCGGTTTGGAGCGCGGCTGGGGCAGCGGCACGGCTCGGCCCGGGGGGCACGCCAGCTCCCCGCACGCTGCCCGGCCACTGGCCGGCTCCCGGCTGCCCTGTGCTCGCCTGGGAAATCCCACTGGGATCATGAGTTGGCCGGGAGGCGTTTGGGGCCGCAGGGATCAGCTGAGCATCACACGGATGGTGCCCGGCCGCCAGCCCCGTGCCCGTGCGCCGATCTGCTGATCCCGTCGGGGGCTTGGAAAAGTCTCTGCAGACCTGGCTTGGGACTGGAAGAGGGGGTTATGTTGGGGTTAATAGGTGGGGAAGAACTGGAGGGCACTGGGAAGTGATTGGGGGATGCAGGGCTGTGCTTGGGGGATGTGGGGCAGTGCCCAGGGGGTGCCAGGCAGTGCCTGGTGGATGCAGGGTTGTGCCTGGTGGATGCAGGGCTGTGCCAGGGGGATGCAGGGCTGTGCCAGGGGGATGCCAGGCAGTGTCCGGGCAGTGTGGAGCAGTGCCTGGTGGATGTGGGGCAATGCTCAGGGGGTGCAGCCCGTGCCTGGAGTGCTGTGTCCCCTTTGAATGGTGCGTGGGTGCCCGGTGCTGCAGGCAGATCGCGGTGCCCGCTCTCGGGGGGGCCCCAAACGCTCACCCGGAGCTGGAGCAGAGCCCGGGGGTGCCAGTGCAGAGCCCGGGGGTGGCGGGGCCGGGCTGGCGTGGCGGGTTGGCTTCCCAGCTGTTCTGGTAATGAATTTACATGAGCCGAGCGTGTCGACAAGGCGGCAGTCAATGGCTGAGAGCACCGGAGTTAATAAATGCTTGTATAATGAGGGCAGAGGGGAGCGCGCCGCAGCGCCGGCCGCCTCTCCTGGGGCCGGGGGGCAAAGATTAATCAACGCTGAGTGCCCCCCGTGCCCCCCCCCCGGCTCCCGCGGCGCTCCCCGGCCGTCCTCTGCCTCGGGATGCAGCAGGGATGCTCCATCCACCCTCTGCAGTGCATGGATGCTCCAGGTGTTCCAGCCTCTCAATGCCTCCAGCTGCCTCCAGGCCCGTAGGGAGTTGGGGGCTGCCCCAAGACCCCCCCAGTCCTCCTGCCCTCCTGGGAGCGGGGCTAATTTTAGGCTGGTGTTAATGAAGCTGCTCGGTGAAGTCTATTTTAAGGGCCCTGACATCAGCAGTTGCTGTTTTGGGAGGTGGAGAGCCCTGGAGCAATCGGTGTGACAGCTGGGGGGGCTCCGGGAGGGCTGCACCCTCCTGCTCAACACCTGAGCCTCACTTTTGGGGTCACTGTGCCCTGTAGCAGCTCGGTGCTTTGGGGTGCAGTGGTGGGGATTTGGGGGGGTGAGGATTTGAAGGTGCAGTGGTGGGGATCTGGTGATGCAGCGTGGGAGTTTTGGGGGTGCAGTGGTGGGGATCCAGGGATGCAAAATTGAGGTTTTGGGGGTGCAGTGCTGGGAATTTAAGGGTGCAGATCTGGGGATCCAGGGATGCTGTACTGAGAATTTCGGGGTGCAGTGGTGGGGATCTAGGAATGCAATATTGGGGATTTGGGGGTGCAGATCTGGGGATCCAGGGATGCATTATTGAGGATTTTGGGGGTGCAGTGGTGGGGATTTAAGGGTGCAGTTCTGGGGATCCAGGGATGCATTATTGGGGAATTTGGGGTGCAGTGGTGGGGACCTAGGAATGCAATATTGGGGTTTTGGGGGTGCAGTGGTGGGGATCCAGGAATGCATTATTGAGGATTTCGGGGTGCAGTGCTGGGGATTCAGGGGTGCAGTATTGAGGATTTCAGGGTGCAGTGGTGGGAGTCCAGGGATGCAGAATTGAGGTTTTGGGGGTGCAGTACTGGGGATTTAAGAGTGCGTTTCTGGGGATACAGGGATGCATTATTGGGGTTTTGGGGGTGCAACGCTGAAGACCCAGGGATGAAATATTGTTAATCCAGAGATGCAGTGATGGGAATTTGGGAGTGCAGTGCTGGGAATGCAGGGGTGCAATATTGGGGATTTAGGGGTACAGTGGTGGGGATTTGGGCGTGCAGTGACTGGGATTTGGGGGTGCAGTGGTGGCAGTTAGGGGTGCAGCAGTGATACTTTGGATTTTGGCAGCACCATGCAAGTCAGGGGACTGCGCCCCTCCCCATCACCTCCATCAGCATGCTGAAGTCCCTGTGTCCCCCAGAGCACCCTGCCCATTCCTTCAGAGCTCTTCTGAGCCCCCCTGCTCCATTATCCAGGGGTCCAATGGGACTGGGGGATGCTGGGACACGCTTCCCCCCGTTGTCTCAACTCGGGCTGCATTTTAGGGTGGGATGGTGAACTAGAGGAAAGGTGCTGGCCATCCCAGCTCCTGGGGGAGATTAAAAACCCTCTCTCCACGTGACTAACCCGTGCTTTCTCCCTCGCAGGCATGAGCCATGAGCCGAAGTCGCCGTCCCTAGGAATGCTTTCCACCGCCACCCGCACCACGGCCACCGTGAGCCCCCTGACCCCGTCACCCCTGAACGGCTCCATCGTCCCCAATGGCAGCCCTGCCGCCAGCAGCACTTTGTCCGTCCAGGCAGCACCTTCCTCCAGCTTCGCCGCCGCCCTCCGCAAGCTCGCCAAGCAGGCCGAGGAGCCCCGAGGTGGGGACAGGGACAGGGGCAGGGACAGGGTGGTGACAAACACCCACTGCCTTTCCCAGGAGCTGGAGCCAGCGTTTTGTTGTTGTTTCCCAGCTGATGCCTTTTGCTGGTGTTGTGTCTCCAGGGGGCAGTTTGGGAATTGAATTCATCCGGAGTAATCTGAGTGCTGTGTCGCTCGCTGTGCGCTGGGAGAGCACGGCATGGCAGGGAGCAGCCCTGCTTCCTCTCACCACGCTGCTTTTTCCAGAGGTTCCTGAAATTTGCTGCTTGCCCAGCTAGATTTCCTAGCTAAACAACTGCAGGAACTCCCCATTTCTTGTCACCCCCATCCTCCATCACACCCCCCTGTCTTCGCTTCGATATGGGATGCTGGCTGTGAGCTGCTTCTGGAGCACCCCGAGGTCCCCTCTGCCACAGGGAATGTGTCCCATGGGAATTGCCACACCCGGATGGGGAGGCAGCCAGTCCCCAGGCTGGGAAGTGTTTCAGGAGGCTGCTGGTGCCATCAATTTGGGATGAAATAGTTTTTATCCCTGCTATTTGCATTGGTGGGTGCTCCCTTTGGATCACTGCCCACTGCCCGGGCACTTTGATCCCTGGAGAAGACACCCAGCCCTTTTGCAAGATGTTTTTTTGAAGGTCTTTGTGGCAGACCCTTTTTAAAAGGCCCTTTTGGCACAATCCTTTTCCCAAGACCTATTTTGCAAGGCTCTTTTTGGAAAATCCCTTTTGGAAGCGCCGTCTACAACACCCTCCTTGCAGCCCCAAAATCTCTGGCACGTCCACGACCTGAAGCATTGGCTGCTGCCAAGGAAACGTGGGGATATCATGTCCCTGTAACTCTGGGGGAACCAGGTCTTGGTGATACTTTATCCTCAGTGGAAGCTCCTGGTTTTTCCCAGCTGCTTCCTCTGGAACCCATCTGCTTCCTTTGGAGCGATTGATTGAGTTTGGGGAATTATTTTGCTTTTTCTCCCCTCACGCCCCACAGCCTGTGCCCTCCCTGTGCTGCTGCTCAGCCCATCCCAAGGGACACCAGCAGGTTTGGGCATGGATTTTGTGGCGCTGGAGAGAAGCAGCCACGTCCCCTTTGGGTTTCCCCTTAACGCCTGCGTAGTTTGTTTGCAAAAACACCTCCCTCGCCCATTTGGGTGGCTCAAAGTGGCTCATCCCAGAGGTTTTTGATCCCTGTGGGTTTGGGTGTGTGTTGGGAAGGGGGTTTCTCTCCTTGCTATGGTTTTTAGCAGCAGGAAATGAATTGCTTTTCCCTCAAATCCTCACCCACTTCCCACAGTGGGAGATGCTCACCCCATTTCCCTTCCCACCTCGGGAGATGCTGCGCTGCGGCAGGTGCTGGATCCACCCAGGATCACGGTATTTTTTTCCAGCTTTCTGGGCACACAGGTGTGCTGGGAGCTCCCTAGGGATGTCCTGCTGCTCCACACCATCAAAAACTGTTAAGGCTCATCCTGACTGACCCCTTCCCAGCAAAGCCCCACAAAGCCACCGCCTGCCCGGGGGCAGCTGCCTCTTGTCCTGCCCGGGGCTGTCCGCAGGGTGGGTTTTATTCCACCCTTCCCTTCCCTTCTTTTTTTCCCCCAGTTCTCCGTCAGGGTCTCAGCTGTTAATTACATTTGCCTGTCAGCCCGGGCTGCTAATCTGCTATCGCCGAGTGGGGAAGCGGGAGGTCAGAAAACAAAGGTGACACCATCACACTGTGCCTCTTGTCATCTCCAATCCAGATTAGTTTCATTGACTAACTCCTGGCTGAATACCACCAGTTAATTATAACGATCACAAACCCTCCCGTTTAAAGCCACACAGCGAGAATTAAGGTTCTGAAGTAAGACTTTAGCTTCATTAATTGCCGGGCTCATTGTGATGGTATTGATTGTTAACGCTATCTCGTGGTGAGTAATGGCTTCCCAGCTCAGAGGGGATTAGGCTGCTAATTGTTGTTGGCCTTGCGCTGACAAGATAGACTTCAGTGGGTGTCAAATCGGCCTCCTTTGTCGGGGACAGCCTTTCTCCTTCCCCCAGCCTTGCTGCTCTTCAAATGAAAGCGATTCCGGGCGACTCGGGAATAATTAATCAGGGAGGGCGGCCGGCAGCGGGATGCTCCGCTTGGTCTCTGCTCTGCCGAGCATCCTTGCCATGGAGCATCCTTCTGGAGCATCCTTCCCACCCAGCATCCATCCCTCCTGCTGCCTGGGGATGCTCCTGCTCACCCTGGCATTCCCAGCCTCCTGGAGGAGAGGGCGAGGGGATGGAGGTGAGGTGCAGGGTGAGGAGGTGCTGGCACGCTCTGGGAGCTGACCGGTGTGCCCACAGGACAGGAGCTGGCTGGCACACTCAGAGGAGTGGCCTTGCACACTCAGAGGAGTGGCCTTGCACACTCAAGGCCCCTCTCCGTGCCCTGCTCAGTGCCCTGGAGCATCGCTGTCACCTCATGCTGTGCCCACAGACCGCTCCTCCCTCTCCAACAGCTGATCCCCGCCGGCATGCTGGAATCTCCCCCTGACCCAGAGTCTGGGATGGAGGAGCAGAGTTTGGGGAGTTGGAGCCCCCCAGGCTGCCCAGCTGAGTTTGAGGAATGGGAAGTGTTCCGTGGAGCAGACGCCAGGCTCCCTGTGCCCTGGTTAATGTGAAATTTGTATTTCTCTGCTTTTCCCATTCTCCACTTTCACTCCGTTTTTATTTTTCCTTTGGAAATATGGCCAGCATCCCTGGGGTGGGGATAAGCTAAAGTACAGATGTATTATGCAAATGAAACCAAAGCCTTGCCCAAGGGTTTCAGGGAGTCACTCCTTCATCCCAGTGTCTCCAGAGGCCCTGGCTTCTCCGTGACAACTTTTGCAGCTGGATTAAGGAGTCTCTGGGTTTGCCTTGGGAAGATGTGGCCGTCTGGGGCTGGCATCACATTGGTGCCACTTGTGCCAAGGGGCTTTGTGGCACTGGGGGCTTGGCGGTCCCTGTTAGATGGGAGCAAGAAGCCGCCCCGTCCCACCGTGTTGGGTGGAGCCTTTAGCACCGCTGGGAACCTCCTTTCTGGGGTGGGAGGTTGCTTGGGGGTCTGGCAGGATGCTGAACACCCTGAGAGCAGCCCAGTGCCCCACCCCTGCTCCCTGCAGCGAGGCATCCTGTCAGGAACGGCTCCAGCTCCTTCAGAGGCTGCTTTCATCCAGTTGACTGCTGTGTTCTCCTGACTTATTTCAATTTCTGCTTTAATTCCAGGCTCCTCACTGAGCAGCGAGTCGTCCCCTGTGTCCTCACCGGCCACCAACCACAGCTCCCCTGCCAGCACGCCCAAGCGTGGCCCCATGGGCCCCATCATTGTCCCCCCGGGGGGGCACAGCGTGCCCAGCACGCCGCCCGTTGTCACCATCGCTCCCACCAAGACGGTCAACGGCGTCTGGAGGAGCGAGGGCAGGCAGGTACGGCTGTGTTCGGGGGGTGCCTGGCCCCCCTGGAGGATGGAGGGCGTGGGATACCGTGCACGGCTCCCAGGGGATCACTGGCCTGCCCACATTCGGTCCCTTCCGCTCCCTGCTGTGTCCCCGTTGTCACCGGGGCTGCCATCATCCCCGGGCTGCCATCCGGAGGGGGGAGTGCGAGGAAGGAGGAGGAGGAGGAGGGAGGGGGGAGAGCAGCTAATTAAGAAGCATCGTTAGTGGTTCTCCTCTCCTCCGCATGCTACAAGCAGATTCCCGGGGGGATTATGCCACTTGGAAAGGCTAATTAAACCACAGAGCGGAGAGGCGAGGGTAGGGGATGAGAAACGCCGGGGGCTGGGGGGAAGAAAATAAACGGAACCGTGATCCCCGGCAGCTCGGAGGGGTGCGAGGGGGGTGTCCGGGTGCTCCCCAGCGCGGTGGGGACACCCCCGTGTCCCCGCCGTGTCCCCCCCGGCGCGGGGGTTAACCGAGCGCGGTGATTGTCTGGCAGAGCCGCGCTCGCAGCGTGGTGCCGAGACGGGAGGTAATTAGAGCAGAGCCTGGCACTGCACAATGAGCTCCCTGCAGGCGGCAGAGGTGGCGGCCGGGGGGGGACACCGCACCCTTTGTGGTGACCTTGGGGCTGGCCCCGCCCTGGCGAAGCCGGGGAGTGGGATGGGATGAGGTGGGGAGGGATGCACGGGGTGGGGGATGCTGTGGGTGCCGCCATCCTCCTCCTCCTGAGCTGCCGAATGGAGAAGGTGCAGTGAAAACCAGTAATTTTTAAACCAAATCTTGCCTTGCTGGGATCACCCCATTAACTGTCAGACCCCGCAGGGTCTCTTGTCACCCCAAGTTGTTCCCCCTTGCCAGGGAGAGGGAGTGACCTTCATCCTGACACCGGGGGTGGGAGCTGATGGAAGGCGGCTGGGGCCCTGTGGGAGGGTGCTGATGGCGGGGCAGGGCGGGGGGGATTGTGGGCTGACCCCTGGGTTATGGCCCTTATCAAAGGCCGGCTGGATTTCCCCCGACCGTGTCATTCCTCCCCGGATGATTAATAGCTCTGGAGAACAAAGCAGCCCATAAATCTCCAGGCAGGTAATGGGTGTCTTGCCCTCGGCTCTGCCCCGGCTTCAGCACCTCCTTTCCCACTGGGGGCCCCCCTGGTGTAGCCTCCCTTATCCTCCCACCCCTCCAGCTGCCCTTCCGCAGCCTGGATGCAGGAGATGCTCTGGTGGTGGGTGCATCCTCTCCTGGGTACCGCTGCCAGCCAGGGACTCCGTGGGCACGCTGGGGATCCGCCGAGGTGGGGACACAGCAGGGATTCCCTGTCCCCTGCTGTCCCCTCATGCCCATCTCGGCTTTGTCTTCCAGCAGGAAGCAGGGTCGCGAGGCAGCAGCAGCAGCGCCGGCCGCGAGCGCCTCATCTCGGAGCCGCCCCTCACGCAGGAGAAAGCTGGGGGTCCCACTGTCCCCTCCCACCTCCTGGGGACCCCCTACTCCTTCGGGCTGCCCCCCAGCTCCGTGGTCCAGGACTCCCGCTTCCCGCCTCTCAAGTGAGTCCGCTCACAACGGGCGGGGCGGGTTGCAAGATGGGGTTGTCCCCTGCTAGCTTTGATCCCACCTGGGGGAGGTGACATCTCCCCAGCAGGGGGACAGGGAGGGGTGGTGACCATCTCCTTGCCCCGCAGCCTGCAGCGGCCGGTTCACCACGTGGTGCCTCCCAGCGCGGTGACCGAGGATTACCTGCGGAGCTTCCGTCCTTACCACACGGCCGAGGATCTCCGCATGTCCTCCCTGCCGCCCCTCGGCCTCGACCCGGCCACCGCCGCCGCCTACTACCACCCCAGCTACCTGGCACATCACCCCTTCCCTCACCCTGCCTTCAGGTGGGCACCTCTGAGCCTTGGGAGATGTTGCTGGATGAGCTTTGGGCTCGGGGGAGGCGCTCAGGACATTTTGGGGTTCTCCCGGTAGAAGGCAGCCCCCACGCGGCTCCTGGGAGGGGATTTGGCGGGGTTCCTTGCCTGTCTGAGCATCCCTGTCTCCCCAGGATGGATGAGTCGTACTGCCTGTCGGCACTGAGGTCCCCCTTCTACCCGCTGCCAGCGCCGGGCTCGCTGCCACCCCTGCACCCCTCGGCCATGCACCTGCACCTCTCGGGGGTCCGGTACCCCCCCGAGCTCTCCCACTCCTCCCTCTCTGCCCTGCAGTCCGAGCGCATCTCCAGCCTCGCCGCCGAGAGGTACCGAGGGGCTGATGGATGGTGGGGGGATGGATGGGGCACTCCAGAGGATGCTGGCAGGGGACCAGGGCTGGTTTTGGGGTGCCCTAGGGATGCTGGCAGGTGACTCGGGATTTGGGAGTGCTGCAGAGGGTGCTGGCAGGTGCCCAGGAATTGTTTGGGGGTGCTCTGGAGATTCCAGGGGATGATGAGAGGCATCCAGGGTTGATTTTAGGGGTGCTCCAAGGGGGATGTTTGGGGTTGGTGCTTTTCTTTTTGATTTTTCCCTCTGCAGGCTGCAAATGGACGAGGAGCTGCGGCAGAGGGAGCGGGAGCGGGAGAAGGAGCGGGAGCGAGAGGCCGACCGGGAGCGGGAGAAGGAGCGCGAGCGGGAGCGGGAACGTGAGAAGGAGCTGGAGCGGGAGCGGGAAAAGGAGCGGGAACGGGAGCTGGAGAGGCAGCGGGAACGAGCCCGGGAGAAGGAGCTGAGCATGGTGAAAGCCATGGAGGGGCCCTTCCTCCCCGTGGCGGAGCTGCACGGGCTGCGGGGGCACCCAGCTGAGGAGCGGGGCAAGCCGGTGGAGCCGCTGGCGCCCAGCAGAGCAGGTAATGCCCCCTGCCACAGCTTTGCCTTGGTCCCCTGTCCCCTGCAGATGGCAAAGCCAAGGGGGTTGGTGGCCTCGGGACGTGGCTGGGGACGGGGACGGGCTGTCCTGGCTGCCAGCTCGCTTTGCCAGGAGCCCAGCTGCGGCGGCTCAGAGCAGCGGCGCGGTGCTTGTGCCATCTGACTCGGGCTGGGGTGGCACCGTGCCCGGTCCGTGCTGGGCAGCTGGGCTGGCAGCGAGTGGGCAGCCCCCTGTGCTGAGCTCCGACCAGTGACTGCCCCACAGCTCCGTGTCCTTCCCTCCTACAGGGATGCTCACCCCAAAATACCCCCCCTCTTCCACCCCCTGACTCTCCATTGCCCCTTTTCCACCGCAGACAAACTCAAGGACTCGGTGCTGCCCACGCCGAAGCCCATCCAGCACCCTCTGCACCCTCCACCGGGCTCCCACCACCCCGTGCCCAGCCTCATCCCCAACCACAGCGTGTTCCCACTGCCTGGGAGCAGCGCAGCCACGGCGCTGCTCATCCACCGCACCAACGAGGAGGAGAAGTGGCTGGCCCGGCAGCGCCGGCTGCGCCAGGAGAAGGAGGATCGGCAATCCCAAGTCTCGGAATTCCGGCAGCAAGTGCTGGAGCAGCACCTGGACATAGGGCGTGCCCCCAGCCAAGCTGAGCCCGAGCACCGGCCCGAGCACCCCAGGTAGGGATGATGCCAGCCCTGCTCCAGGGATGGAGCTTTCCCCTAAATCTGAGCTGTGTTTTTTTGTGTTTTGGCTGTCCTTGCTGGAATATCCAGCTGGAGGGGGACTTTGGACAGGGGGAAGGAGTGATAGGACAGGGGGAATGTCTTTAAATAGGAAGAGGGCAGGGTTAGATAGGATATTGGGAAGGAATTGTTCCCTGTGAGGCCCTTGCACAGGTTGTCCAGAGATTCTGTGGCTGTCACATCCCTGGAAATGTCCAAGGCCAGGTTGGACAGAGCTTGGAGCAACCTGGTCCAGTGGAAGATGTCCATGCCCATGGCAGGGGTGGAATGGGATGACCTTTAAGGTCCCTTCACCCTACATCATTCCATACTACCCTGATACGATAATTCATAGGATTTTCCCCCCAACCTGTGGCTGTGCCCACCCCGTCATCCATCTCTGCCCCCCATCAGGCATCCATCACCCCACTGCCAGGCCCCTCACACATCCCATGAGCCGAAACCACGATGCCTGGTTCCAGTGGGTTCCTGCCGCACGGTGCCAGCCAGGCCGGCTGTGCTGGCAGCGCCTGGCATTCCCGGTGCCCGACATCTGCGCGGCGGCCGGCGCCGAGCCCAGGAGGTGGCCGGGGGCCAGCGGCGAGTGGCCAGGTGCTGCCCAGCCACCGGCACGGCTAATTGCA
Organism: Picathartes gymnocephalus; assembly: GCA_013390045.1. Lineage (NCBI taxonomy): Eukaryota > Metazoa > Chordata > Aves > Passeriformes > Picathartidae > Picathartes > Picathartes gymnocephalus. The sequence goes on from WEKY01038523.1 coordinate 21,803, forward strand.
GCTCCCCCCTCCTGGGCAGCGGGGCCAGGCAGTGGATGCCTCGTTTGGGGGGCACCTGCGCCGAGCCCGGGTGGTTTGGGGGGCAGCGGAGCGTGCCCGCACCCCCAGATTGATTGACAGGCCCTGCTCGCCCCAGTGGTTGAGCACTTGAGCGGCGCGGGCTCATCCAGCCAGCTCTGCCGCCTGCTCCCTTTGTTATTTTTGGGCATCCAGGGGATTAGCGCGGCTCATCGAGGATAATAAGGAGCGGATCACGGGGCGGCACAAAGGCGAGCACCCGCCTCAGGCTCCCTTCCCCATCCGCTCCTCCCACCCCAAACCGGAGAGGAGACAGCAAGGTCACCCCGAAACACCTGCAGCAGCCAGGGGTATTCCATCCCCATCCTTTGCCAGCTTCCAGTGGGCTGGGGCAGGGGTGGATCCCGGGAGGCAGGCGGTGCCGGTGACAGGATGGCGGCGCTGAGCTGAACCCGCTGCTCCGCGCGCGGAGCTCTGGGGCGCTGGAGCGGAAAAGTGTTAAATGCACAGCTTGGGCACATGAAATATTTATCCCACTAACGGGCTGGCTGCGGCTCTGGCTGTCAGAGGAGAGCTGCACCAGGGTGCTGCCCTTGCCACAGGGCTGTGCCAGGGCTGGTGGCTCGCTTGTCCCCATGCAGGGGTTCAGGCTGGGGTCTCCAGCCCGGTGCTCCTGGGGTGCAGCCACATCCCTGCCCAACCCGCCCGTGCACAGCCTTTACTCTGCCCCCATCCCTCAGGCTTCCCTAAGGGACAAGTGTGGCAGCCCCACGTGCACAAACCCCTCTGGGTGTTCCTAACAGAACCACCCTGTTTTGTTTCTCCCCAAATTCCCCCGGGGCTGGAGCGCTGCCAGCTCTCCGGTGGCAGTGCCAGCTCCTCACCTCTGCTGCTCTCCTCTCCCTGCAGGTTGGGTTCGAGCCGCCACGAGCCGAGCAGCCGAGAGCCAGGGCAGCACTTTGGCGGGCCCCCGCCCCTCATCTCCCCCAAACCCCAGCACCACCCTGTCACCACGTCCCTCTGGAACCCCGTCTCGCTGATGGAGAGCCCCCCCGACCCTCCCCGGCGCCTCCCTGAGCCCCACACCCTCCACAGCCACCCGGCACCCTTCGAGCCCAGCCGCCAGGGCATCCCCCTGGTGAAGGTGGAGAGGGTCTTCTGCCCGGAGAAGCTGGAGGAGGGGCCAAGGAAGAGGGACGCTCTGGAGAAATACCCCCCGGGACGGGAGCCTGGCGCCCCGGAGCACGGGGCCTTCACCCACACCCCCTTCCTAGCTGAGCTGGAAAAGTCCACTCAGAGCATCCTGAGCCAGCAGAGAGCCCCGGCCCCCGCATTCCCCGAGGCCACCAAGCCCAGCTCGCCCTACCGGCCGCCCCAGCCCCGTGCCCAGGACCCCATGTACATCTACGACGAGTTTGTGCAGCAGCACCGCAGGCTGGTCAGCAAACTGGACCTGGAGGAGCGCCGGCGGCGGGAGGCCCGTGAGAAAGGTGAGGGAACAGGGATTTCCCCCCCGTCCCAGGCACCGGGAGCTGGCCGGGGGTCTCCCAGGAATGCTGACGTTCCCGCATCCCGGTGGTTCGGTAAAGCCTGCGCTCCAGACACGCCCGATGAATAAATGATGAGCTGGAGCTCATAACAGGGTTTTAAATATTGATGGGGCTGCTGGAGTGGGGATGAGAACGGTGGTGAGGAGGAGATGGAGAGCTTGGAGGGGCTGGAATTGCTGTCCCCGCTCCAGCGGGATGGGGGATCAGCCACAGCCTCCCCAGCCTGTGCCCTACTGACACCCTGCCACCCATCCCACGGCGATGCCAAGAGGATACACAGGGATGGGCGATGCCCTCCGAGGTCCCACAGCTGCTGGAGAGGGGACGGGGCTCCTTTGGGTTGCACCCCCCACCCTGCTGGGCCCCTCATTGGGCTCACATCGCTCCTCTCTGACATTCTGCATGACATGCTGCACCTCCTTCCTCAGCAGGGTTCCCCTGTGTCCCAGAAGATTCCCTGGGGTCCCAGCAGGTCCCCAAGGTGTCCCCAGCCTCTCACCAGTCTCTCCCCATCCCCAGGGTACTACTACGACCTGGATGACTCCTGTGACGACAGCGACGAGGAGGAGGTGCGGGCCCATCTCCGCTGCGTGGCCGAGCAGCCCCCGCTGAAGCTGGACACGTCCTCTGAGGTACTGATGGCACTGCCTGTCCCCTCCCTGTCCCCTCCCTGTCCCCTCCCTGTCCCCTGGGAGAGCAGCCCCTCCTTTACACCAGTCCCCAGTGCCCAGAACAGCCACCATCCCCAGATACCTGCAGAGGCACTGGCCGGTTGGGGATGGGGATGATGAGGATGGGGATGGAAATAGAGGTAAGGATAGGAATTGGAACAGGAATGGGGATGGGTTGAGGATGAGGATGGGGATGGTAACAGGAATGAAGATGAGGATGAGGGAAATGGGGATGAGAATGGGGAATGGAGATGAGAGTGAGGATGGGAATGGGAATGGAGATGGGGATTGCAACAGAGATGAGGTGTGGGCATGAGGACGGGGATGAGAACAGGAATGAAGATGAGGACGGCGATGGGCACGGGGGTGAGAAAGGGGGACGAAGACAAGGGTGGGGGATGACCCTGCTCTGCTCTCCCCCTGGCCGCCCCAGAAGCTGGAGTTCCTGCAGCTCTTCGGCCTCACCACGCAGCAGCAGAAGGAGGAACTGCTGAGCCAGAAGCGGCGCAAGCGCCGGCGGATGCTGCGGGAGCGGAGCCCCTCTCCGCCCACGGTGCAGAACAAGCGCCGCACGCCCTCCCCGCGCCTCCCGCTCTCCACCCGCTACAGCCCCGACGAGATGAACAACAGCCCCAACTTCGAGGAGAAGAAACGCTTCCTCACCATCTTCAACCTCACGCACATCAGCGCCGAGAAGAGGAAAGGTAACAGCCATGGCCCGCGCTCGCTGGGCTTTGGGGGTGCTCCTGCCTGGGGCCCCGAGCTCTCTCTGCTGAGCAGAGGCTACACTAAACCTCAGCTTCCCATGCTGCAGACAAGGAGAAGCTGGTGGAGATGCTCCAGGCCATGAAGCAGAAGACCACGCCGGCTGCCGTGGTGGTGAAGAGCTCCCCGCGGGACAGCCCCGGTGCCCCCACCACCGGTAAGCACCCCAAGTCCTTCCCTGGGTCTAGGGATGGGGGGCTTCTCCTTGAGGGGCACACGGAATCCTGGCTGCAGCCAGCTGTTCCTCCCCTCCCCAAAGAGCCGCCGGTGCCGCCGCTCCTGCTGGACCTGGATAAACCCGTGGGCATCGCCGTGTCCGTGCCAGAGGTGCCCAAGGTGGCCGAAGCCTCCAGGTTAGAGCAGCTGAGACCCCAGGAGCCAGCGAGGCCCAAGGAGTCGGGCACGGCGCCGGAGAAGCCCCGGCTGAGCGATGGGCACCCCGGGAAGAAGGCTCTGAGCATCCTCAGCTACGTCAGGGGTCCCCTCCCCAAGGACATCCCGGTGCCGCTGTCCCACAGCATGAACGGCAAGAGCAAGCCCTGGGAGCCCTTCATTGCTGAGGAATTTGCCCACCAGTTCCATGAGTCGGTGCTGCAGTCCACGCAGAAGGCGCTGCAGAAGCACAAAGGTAATGGGGAAGTTTCTGGGAATTAACCGTTTTAAAGTCACTTAAAGAGTCACCGGCAAAAGTATTGGCAAAACCAGGTTTGGCATAAAAACGACAGCACGGCAAAGTTCTTTGGCAAGGTTCACTCAGCTGCTTGTCAGATGGTTAAAGCACTCCCGAGAAAAAGCAAACAAAAATCCGAAGTCAATAAATAAACCCCAAATAATCTGTGTGGAGGCTGGAGAAGGGGGAAACAGAAGGAGGGGAAAAGGTAAGGAGAAAAAGGAACGTGGGAGACCCCTCGTGTTGAGTCACAAGTTCAGAGCAGACCCCTGTGGTAAACTGAGCCTGGACTTGATCCACAGGTTATGTTTAAAGGCCCAACAGCACTTAAACTTAACAGCACTTAAACTTGACAGCATTTAAACTTAACAGCATTTAAACTTAATTGATAAGTTAAACAATTTAGCATGGGATTCATATGGAATTTACTATACCACACAGCAATAACTTCCTTGCGGGCCCAACTTACAAATCTAAAGTACTTAAGAATCCGGGAGAGTAAGATTGCCAGGATATTTGCTGTTTGCAGATTCACCCTTGCACTTGGACATGCAGAGTCTGTACAAGGGACCTGTGAAAAATTCCTCTGGAATTCAGGGAAATGCTCCCTTTGGATGCCTTTGCATCTTCTTAACAAGTGAAGTGTTGAGCCTCGAGAAGGGGGTGATCAGCCCAGGATCTGCTGTGGTTCAGGGATCCTCTGAGTGCAGGAAATGCGAGAATTCCCTGGCTCTGAGAGGCCCCACTCAGAGGGAATTTGCTGGTCCCAGCCCAGTGTGCTCCAGGAGAGCTCCTGGGGCCTCGCTCAGGGACTTTGTAGGGCTTTAGTCACAGCAATTTTCCATCCTGGCTGCAGTTCAGGTCGGTGACTTTCTGTGGAAGTTTGATAACAAAATGATGATCCCACTGGGGTTGTTGTTCAGGCCAGAAAAATAATTTTCCAAGGATGATCATTAAAAAGCAGGAGCTCGTTAGATAGCAGCAGTTCTGGGAGCAGACAGGGTTTGTGATAAGCTCCAGAGCAGCTGAGTCCAGGTGCTGCTCCTCAAGGCCAAGGTCTAACGAGCACTTCCCAACTCGTGGTGTGATAGGGGACACAGCACCACAGAGACACAAATCCCAGAATTATTGGGGTTGGAAAAGACTTCCAAGGTCAAGTCCAGCCTGTGACCAATCCCCACTTTGTCACCCAGACCAGAGCCACATCCTGAACACCTCCAGGGATGGGGACTCCACCACCTCTCTGGGCAGCTCCTTGCAGTGTTTAACAACCCTGCCAGTCAAGAAATCCTCCCTGATGTCCAGAAAAAGAAGCAGGGATGCAGGAAGCTGGCTGGGTGCTGGGATTTCACCCCTTGTCCCCCCGCTGAGGTTTGGCACTGGCAATCTCATTGCTGGACCATCCCACGAGCTCATTGCCGAAGCTAAAAATTAGGGATAACACAGCTCCAAAGCCTCCAAACTCACTCAGCTGAGTGATTGAGATAAACAAAACTCCTCCAGTGCACGGAGAGTGACAAAACCCCCCACCGAAAAGTCTGGGAAGGGTGGAACTAATGCCTCGAGGGGCTGTGGGGAGCAGGCAGGGGCTGACTCTGGCTGCCCACAGGGGGGACAGCGGCGCTGACGGCGGAGCAGAACCACAAACTGGACAGCTCCATCCACTACAACATCCCGGAGCTGCAGGCATCCACCCGCCTGGCCGGGCCCCCGCACAACGGCACGGCCGAGGGGCCGCTGCGGCCGCTGCCCGCCCTGCCCAGGGACTCCGCCTCCGAGGAGGAGGAGGAGGAGGAGGAAGAGGAGGAAGAGGAGGAAGACTACCCCAGGCCCAAGTGGCAAGGGATCGAGGCAATTTTTGAAGCTTACCAGGAACATATAGAAGGTAAGGGATGCAGAGGGGTTCGGCCGGGAGGGTACCAGTTTCCTCCCCTGGGAGGGGTCACTGGTTCCTGCTGGGAGGGGTTCCTGCTGGGGGAGCACTGGGGGATCTCCAGCAGTGCAGGAGCAGCGTGAAAGCAACAGGTGCTGTTACTGTTTTTGCAAAAATTGATGTATGCATGAAAAATCGGTGTGTTCACACTGCCCAAAGTCGCCCCAGTGGGACCTGGAGGTTCCCCACAGGCTCTGGGAATGCTCTGGGATGCTGGGGGCAATCAATGCTGGCTAGGCAGAGCCTAGAGTGGGGCTGGCACTCTCCGTGGGTGTTTCATGGAGCTGGAGGAGCTGGTGCTCAGCCCCTGTCCTTTGGATATTGCAGAACAAAACCTGGAGCGCCAGGTGCTGCAGACGCAGTGCCGGCGGCTGGAGGCCCAGCACTACACCCTGAGCCTGACAGCTGAGCAGCTGTCACACAGCATGGCGGTGAGTGGCGACAGGCACCCGTCCCCTGGGCACCCGTCCCCTGGGCATCCCTTCCCCTGGGCATCCCTTCCCCTGGGCATCCCTTCCCCTGGGCATCCCTTCCCCTGGGCATCCCTTCCCCTGGGCATCCCTTCCCCTGGGCATCCCTTCCCCTGGGCATCCCTTCCCCTGGGCATCCCTTCCCCTGGGCATCCCTTCCCCTGGGCATCCCTTCCCCTGGGCACCCATCCCCTGGGCACCCATCCCCATGACATCCATCCCCTGGGCATCCCATCCCCTGGGTATCCCATCCCCTGGGTATCCCTTCCCCTGGGCATCCCTTCCCCTGGGCATTCCTTCCCCTGGGCACCCATCCCCTGGGCATCCCATCCCCTGGGCATCCCATCTCCTGGGCACCCCATCCTCTGGCCACCAGGCTTTGTGGGCACCCAGCCTTCCTGGGATCTGACCTTGAGGCACCCAATTCTCCCTGCAGTGCCCGTCCCTGTAGTTCCCCGTTCCCTGCTGTATCCCAAACCCTGCCGTGCCCATCCTCTGCAGTGCCCGTTCCTTGCCCCCCACCCTATTCCCCCGCTATTTCCCAGGCACCCACATCCCTCATGAGAGCATCCAGGCGAGCTCAGCATCTCCCAGGGGATCCCATTCCTTGCGGCGCCCATCCCCTGCAGACTCCATTCCCTGCACTGCCCATTTCCTGGAGTGCCTATTCCGTGCCGTATCCCAAACTCTGCACTGCCCATTCCCTGCAGCCCCCATTCCCTGCTCTACCCCAAACCCTGCAGCCCCCACCCCTTATAGTGCCCATTCCCTGCACTGCCCATTCCCTGCTGTATCCCAAACCCTGCACTGCCCATTCCCTGCAGCCCCCACCCCCTGTAGTGCCCATTCCCTGCACTGCCCATTCCCTGCTGTATCCCAAACCCTGCACTGCCCATTCCCTGCAGCCCCCACCCCCTGTAGTGCCCATTCCCTGCACTGCCCATTCCCTGCTGTATCCCAAACCCTGCACTGCCCATTCCCTGCAGCCCCCACCCCCTGTAGTGCCCATTCCCTGCACTGCCCATTCCCTGCTGTATCCCAAACCCTGCACTGCCCATTCCCTGCAGCCCCCACCCCCTGTAGTGCCCATTCCCTGCACTGCCCATTCCCTGCTGTATCCCAAACCCTGCACTGCCCATTCCCTGCAGCCCCCACCCCCTGTAGTGCCCATTCCCTGCACTGCCCATTTCCTGGTCTATCCCAAACCCTGCAATGCCCATTCCCTGTAGTGCCCAT
>WEKY01038524.1:0-24747 GCA_013390045.1 Picathartes gymnocephalus
AAAAAAAAAAAAAAATCCGAAACCAAACCAGGAAACCAAACAGAATAAAGTCACCAGGACTTCGTGCTCCTCCCAAAAGTTTTCGGTGTCCCATTTCCCAGGCTGCCGAGCTGTCCCTTCGCGGCGGTGGCAGCTGGAGGGACATTTCCAACACTAGATGGAGCAGTGACCCTAGACATGAAGGATCGAAAATCCTCCTATTTCATCCACTCCCTCCTGGCCTTCCACCTCCGCTCCGAGCGGAATTTGGGGCAGAAAAGCTCTTTTCCAGCATTCAGGCAGCTCGCCAGCCCTGGGTGGATGCTCAGGGTCCTGCTCTGGGGACCGTCCCTGGGTGACCTGCCTGGGTCTGGCTGCGGGGGGACATCCCAGAATCCCAGAATCCCAGAATCACACACACAGAATCCCAGAATCCCTGAATCACAGGATCCCAGAATCCCAGAATCCCAGAATCACAGGATCACAGAATCCCAGAATCACTGGGTTGGAAGAGACCTCCAAGATCATCGAGTCCAACCCAACCCTGACACCTCAACTCAACGCTGGCACCGAGTGCCACATCCAGCCTTGTCTCAAACACACCCAGGGATGGTGAATCCACCACCTGCCCAGGCAGAGCATTCCAATACTTTATCACCCTTTCTGGGAAACTCTTTTTCCTCATATCCAGCCTGTATTTCCCTTGGGGCAGCTCAAGGCTGTGTCCTCTGGTTCTGTCAGCTGCTGCCTGGAGAAAGAGACCAACCCCACCTGAGCACAGCCACCTTTCAGGGAACTGTAGAGAGTGACGGGGTCACCTCTGAGTCTCCTTTTCTCCAGGCTGAACATCCCCAGCTCCCTCAGCCATTCCTCACAGGGCTCCCAGCCCCTCCCCAGCCTTGTTGCCTCCTCTGGATGTGCTCCAGTGTCTCCACATCCTTCCTGAACTGAGGGGCCCAGAACTGGACACAGCACTCGAGGAGCGGCCTCACCAGTGCTGAGGACAGGGGAACATGGCCCATTCCGGAGCTGGAGCAGGGATCAGGGCGGATCAGACTCCGGGTCATTTCCTTGTTGCCTTAACACGGGCGTTTTCCCCCGGCTTGACAAAGGCAGGAGGTCAAAGGTTGGGGATTAAAAGGTGATGGGCGGGCGTTGGGGGCCGGCACACGGAGCGCTCAGTCCGGGCTGCTGCCCGCCTGTTGTATGGATGAGCTGGCTGGAAGGAGGCGTTGGGGTTTCTCCAGGGATGAGGATCTCTCATCCAAGCCCACTGTGGTGGCACAGGGCTCTTCTGGCTTGTCCCCACCTGCCATAGGTGCTCTGAACACGCAGGGCAAGAGCAAAGCAGAAAACATTTTAGCATGTTGCTCCTTCCCTGACAAAGTCTCCATCCCTCATCCATGAGGGATATCTGTGGTTGGACTGATGCCTTAAGTTTTAAGGTTTTTTTTTGTTCTGCTTAATGTGTAGCTCTTAGCTCCGTGTTAAGTGTTACTGAGCTCTCCTCACAGGGCAGTCAGACACAACAATTCTCTCCAGCTCAACATTCCAGGACAATCATTCCCAACCTCAGACCCAAAAGCACCAACAACGTAACAAAGAGGAGGGCGAGCAAGGAGGATGGAACTTCATCATTCCCAGTGATTCATTGGCCAGTTCAGCTCAAGATGCAAATGGAGCAGAACTTCTCCAAGTGTGACACACCGTGACCAGGCCCCTTTTCTGTGCCCATCTCGAGGCCCATCCTGGCAGGGCTGCAGCCGGGCTCTGGCATTGCCAGGCTGTGCCCTTGGAAGGCCTTGCCATAAATCCCTGCTTTATTCCTCTCGTTTTGTCCGGCCTCTGTTCCAGGTTAAGCTGATCAGGTATCAGGACCTAATGGAATAGATTTAGGCAGCAAAGTGCTTTTTCCCAGGGATTGGAGGGGACTGTGGTCCCTCAGCCCTGGTTGTGTCTGTAGGAAATACCTTCTGTGGCAGGTGAGCAGGAGCCTCCAGGATGGAGCTTCCTGCAAGTTGGTGCCTCAGTTTACCTCATAATAGAATGGTTTGGGTTGGAAGAGACCTTAAGGCTCTTCTCCTTCCACCCCTGCCATGGGCAGGGACACCTCCCACTATCCCAGGTTGCTCCAAGCCCTGTCCAGTCTGGCCTTGGACACTTCCAGGGGGATCCAGGGGCAGCCACAGCTTCTCTGGGCACCCTGTGCCAGGGCCTCTGAGGGCTGCTGTGCCATGTGTGGGCTGTTGCTCTCCTGGGTGGCATGTCTGTGACACAATGTGCTGCTGTGAATTAGAGGAGAGCCTTCACATCAGGCTCAGTTTTGGATCCCCTCCTCCTGGATTTCGGGCCCATGGCAGCTGTGCCTGTATCCAGCTCCTGTTCTGTGACATTCTATGGAATTCTGCAGCTCAGATGGAACGTTTGGGGTCTAGAGGTGCCTGGGCTCCAGAAAAATGCCCAATTCCCAAATGGGGCAGCTCAGACAAACTCCTGCTCTCTGCTGGGTGGGTCTGGGTGGTGATGTGGCTTTGAATGGTCTTCACAAGGGGTCATTGTGGGAGCACATCAAGGAGCAGTGAGTCCAGGGCAGGACCTTGTGTCCATGTCCCACGCTGTCCCCACGCCAGGACAAACCCAGACTGAGCCCCAAGACCTCCTGCCTTCCACCCCCAGCTGAGACAGCACCAAACTGGCCCTACAGGAGATGCTGTTGCTGCTGCTTTTTCAAGCTGGACCTGAAAGACGTGGGTCTGGTCTCTCTGTCCTGGCCTCAGCACCAAAAAACTCCCTCTGGGCTCAAGGCACATCCATTGCAGGCTTCTCCATCGCTCCAGGATGCCTGGGACATGGGAAACCATGCCACAGCCAGGGGTGGTGGGAGATTGGGTGCTCCACTGAGGATTTCCAAAGTCCCTCCCAGTGCTGGGAAGGTGACTTAGCTCAGGAATGACCAAATTCTCAAATAGCTGAGGCCTGAGTCACGGCTCGGGGAGCAAATGTGCACAAACGAGCCGCAAACCTGGAAAATCCACGGCAGGGATGGACAGAGGTGGCGGTCAGGGGGTTGGAATTTCAGGGCCATAGCAGCACAAGCCAAAGCATCAGGTTTGGGCTGATAATCACAGCACCTCGGGCTGTGCTGAGAGCTGAGCCCAGTGCAGATTTAGGCTGAATTACAGGGGAACACCCAGGCTGCTGGAGCCACGCTGCTGCCTCTCGTTCTGGGTGAAATCACAGCACTCCCCTTGGATTTCTGCTGGGCTAAAGGGGATAAAAGCAGAGTTTATCCCATAGGAGGTGGGGAAACTGAGGCAGAGAGCATACGGGAGTTAGCAGCTTGTGTTTCTGGTGTTTCTGAGTCCTAATTGCGACCCTTGTTTTTCTGGGGATCAGAAAATAAACAACCCCAAATCTCAATTGTCAGGGCTGGATCCCAATGGGGCTTTTCACATCCGACCCTTCTGAATTCCCCCTCCAGCCTGAGGTGTGAAGGCAAAGAAATTTCTCCCAGGGAAGCTGAAGCATCACCACAGGGGATTCCAGCCCATTTTCAGGCTGAGAATGGAGGTCACCCTGTCTCTTTTGTGCCTCAGTTTCCTCTGCAAAACGAGACCAATCAAACTGTCATCCACAGGGTGAACAACTGAGAGGGGAGCTTTTTAATTAGATACTAGGGAGAAATTCCTGCATAGGAGGGTGACGAAGCACTGGCACAGGGTGCCCAGAGAAGCTGTGGCTGCCCCTGGATCCCTGGAAGTGTCCAAGGCCAGGCTGCATGGGGCTTGGAGCACCCTGGGATAGTGGGAGGTGTCCTTGTCCATGGCAGGGGTTGGAATTAATGGTCTTTAAAGTTCCTTCCAACCCAAACCATTCTGAGATATGTGCGGAGCATAATTCCAACCTTCTGAAATTTTCTCTGCCAGGTATCCAGCAGAAAGAGGGAAAACCAATTTGGTGTTGGGAGGTGGCTGGAGGAGACCTGGGGATGGTGGGGAATGGTGGAAGTCGATCATTACTGGTGCCCATTGGCTGTGGGGTGAACAGGGATAACCCTGTGGGGTGGGCTGAGGCTGAGCTGCTTTTCCCCTCTTCCATTTTGAGTTCTTTCTCTCTCTGCAATCCCTGAGCCAGCAGGATCCCTTCACCCAGGGTGCCCAGGTGGCTGATAAAGAGCTGAGGAGTGATGGACACGCACCGGGTTTGCCTTCCTGGCTGGAGCAGCGCTTCTCACTCCGCTGGCATTTCCCATTTTCTCTGGCACAGCACTTCACACACAGCAGAGACATTGTCCCTGTTCCACGGGGGTGGGAAAACACCCTCCCTCCTCAGGCTGGCTCTGCCTGTGCCTCAGCTCCATAAATCAAGTGGATTCGTGCAGCTCCTCGGTCAAGTATGGGCATTAGCGCTGCGCTGCGGAGTCATTCCAGTCATGCTCACCCAGGAATGTGCCTTATCTGATTTCCCTCCTGGATTTTCTCTTCCCCAGCCCGGCAAACCAAGGCTCAGTCTCCCGTCTGGGCTCCCAGACTGAGATATCCCAAGGGAGCACCAGTAGGGTGCTGGTGGGATTCACTGGAGTCTTCCCAGAGAGATTGGATCCAGGAATGTTCTCCAGTGGAGGCTGCAGCCTCTGTATTTTGGACACCGAAAAATTCCCCAGCCTGGACAGAGGACATCCCATGTCATTCAGGGAAAGGACTGAGATGATGACAGCCCTCCCAAGGGGAAAATTCAACCCCCTCCCTTCTTGTTTCAAAACAAGGCAAGGATGGGAAAAATCACCCTGGGAGCTCAAATAAAACCAGGTCACCTCACCAATAGATCCCTCTCTGGATTTTTGGGGATGAGGAGCTTTCCGTGCTGGATTTCTTATGAAAAAAAAGCCTTTTTTCCTTCACGGGAGCAGGAAGGGGGCCGGCGGCCAGGGGAAACACGCCTGGAATGTGACAAGCCTGTTCTCCTGCTTGTTTGTGTAAACGAGTTGGGTCTATTCCCTTCCTCTTCAAGTGCACGTTTTTCAGCCTCCTTGCAAAGCAAATTTACTTTCAGAGCACATGGGTGCCAGCACAGGGGGGAGGCGTGGTGGCTGGCGGTGCTAATAATTAATAATATTGATTATTGAGAATAATGAAATGAAGGGTGAATATTAAAGTGATGGGCAGTGAACAAGGGCTCCATCCAACACCATCCACCACCTTCATGCCCGTATCACTTCTCACCTGTCTCCTGTGGGAGCAGCTGGCCATCCCCAGCTGGGAATTTCTTCAGGAAAAGCTCAGGTGCAGCTGACCTGGTTTTGGACAACAAAGAGCTCCTCAGCTCCTGAGTGCCAGCTGCAGCCAGGAACTGCAGAGCAGAGCAGAGAGAAACCGATAATTCACTATTAAATTCGCCTTGAAGGCTGGTGGGTGGCAAAATCCCTGGTGGGTGAGGGAATTGCTCAGGTCCAGGAGTACATTCAGTCTGGCCTTCTTGCTGCCCCAGGAAAAACATCTTTGATTTCTCCCACTGATATAAGGCTTTGTGATGTCCTTGTGAGGCAGATCAGGGGACAAAACGAATTCATTTTGTCCTGAGAAAGTTCCTGTCCACCCCTTCCCCCACTGCCACCTTCAGTTATAACTTAGAGCAGCTATTGGTAGCAATATTTAATAATAATAATAATGATGATGATGATGATGATGATGATGATGATGATGATAATAATAATAATAATAATAATAATATGATGGTGGTGATCTGTGCTCAGCTAAAACATCCCTGCAAATGTCACTCTCCCAGGAGATGCCAGTAAGTGCCTGGGGACTGAGCCCCACTCAAGTGATGGTCAAAAAAACCCAAAATATCACCTTCCACTCACCACCCCAGTCACCAGGAGGGACAAGCAAGTTTTGGAAGTTTTATTCACTAAAACAGTCTCTGGAGCAGGGAGTTGGGTTTTACAGAGCCATGCTGGGCATGGTAAGGAGCTGTGGACCACCCCTGCTCCTCATTCACCTCCCATATCCAACGGGACGTTTCAGATAAAATCCATGGACATCCCCAGCGCCTTCCCTGCTCCCGGGGCAGCCAGCCAGCCATATTTCTCCTCTTTCCCTGTCATTCCTGGCTGTCAAACCAGCTTCTTGCTGCTGGGCAGGCTGGCAAACTGCCTTGGCATCACCTTATCACGGCCTCCCGAGCAGCGTTTGAGCTGAAGCTGTGCAGGTGAGGACAGACATGGGAGAAAACGCCTCCAACCTCTCCAAACAGTGTGAGGAGGGGGAACTGAGGCTGTCAGAGGCAGCTTGGATGTGGCAGCTTGGAGTAGAACCCTCATCCCTTGTGTCCAGACCCTATGGATGACTTGGGTGTGCTTTCCGTGGCCAAGTTAACCCTGACTTCCCCCCGGGCATGGCCTGAGCAGGGGGGTCACCTTCTCCTCCTCCCCCTTTGGATCCTGCAGGTTTTCATGGATCCAGTCTCTGTTTGCAGCATCATCAGCTTCGCCCCATGTGCAGTGTCCAGCCTTTCCCACTCCTTGAATTGGTCTTGTGATAGAATCTGGAAAATTCCCCTCCATAACCACTGTGCTGATGGGATTTGTCAGCACCTCAATCCCTGTGGTGGACCCACGGTGGTCTCTGGGCACATCTCTGGTGCCTGGTGGCCATCAGGGCTGCAAGGGCAATGGGACAGGTTGTGTACTCCTCTGCAAAGCCAGCTGGGACCATCCCCACCTTTCCCCAACAAAAAAAGACGACTCGTGGCCTTTAAGAATTCCTAAGGAAATTTGGGCACAAGAACACTGAGGGCTGGGTGTTTGGGAACATCACTGATTTTGTGAGGAAGGATTAAATTCTGACATGTTCCTCTTCAGTGGCCCAAATCCCAAAAGTTTCCTGCAAGTTTCCTGATGTTTGAGTCCCTTTTTAACTTAGGTTGTGCCTTGGTTTTGTCCCTGTGGAAGTGCTGGATGTGCTTGGTGTGGTCCTGGCCAGAAAATCCTAACATAAACTTCCTTTAGTGCAATTCCCAAGCTTAAATCCATTGGCCCTTGAGAAAAGACCATCCTGTGGGTTCCTCTGTTTTGTGTCCTCAGCTCTCTCCCTCCCAAGGCAACTTGTTCCACAAAATCTGAGTTTTTCCCTTTTGAGCAACTGTCATGATCAGCAGAAGCAGCTTCTCAAGGCAACTCATCCCACCAAATCTCCCTCCTGGAGATGATCCCACCTTGGGCAGCAGTGCTCCAGCGTGGTCCTCTAAGCCTCGGGATTGGCTCATTCTGGGCTGGGCCCTTTTCTCATGCAACATTTGGGTTTTTTATGGCAATTCCCCAGGTCTGAACGGACTCCTGTCCACTCCAGGCCTCTCCATCTCCCCAGCAGTGCTGTGGAGCATGTCAGGTGTTGAGTTCTGTGTCGGGGCACGTCCCAGGCACTGAGCTCTGAATGCCACGTGAAGATTGGGAACATTTTTGTGGCAAGCTGCCATCTTCCCCCGGATGGTTTTCCTCTTGAGTGACAAAGCTGGCTCTGAAATGCCTCTGATGCTTTGCACTCCTGTGGCTCCTCTCGTGTGATTGTCTCTGGTGTTATCTAATTACAGCCCTCCCTGAAGCAAAATGGGGCAATTCCTGGCATTTCCAGCGTGCTTATGTTCGTGTCATATGGAGCCAATCCAAGCAGAAGGATAATCCCAAACCCTGGTGATGCTTCAGTTCTCCCTCTTTGCAGGCTGCTGCCTCCGAGGGTGAGGGTCGGGGAGGAAATTTGAAGGTGCAGCAGAGGTTTTCAATGGGTCTTTGCTCAGGAGCTCAGATCCTTGTAGAAAAATGTCCTTCAGATTGAGCACTTTGAGGTTTAAAGGCTTGGACAAAGCCCAGCATCTCTGCTCTTTCCTCTGGGAGCTCAAACATCAGGTACCTAAGAAGACATTTTGTATGAACACCTCAATCTGGGGGTCTTAATCTGTCTGCTGATTTTCATCCCTATCGTTAGGTGGGATGAATCCCACCTCAGCTGTCATTAGAAGTGGTGAGACCACACTCCAGGTCCTCCTCACTAGGCTTTCTGTCCTTGTTTTCTTCTCACACAAACCCAGTCAGGCCATGTGGGCTCCACACGGGGTGGGAAATATCACACCAGCTCCGGGGTCTGGGGTTATTTCCATTTGTCTCCCACTCAGGATTCCACCGTCACCCAACACGGTTATTTAGACTTTAAACCAGTTGTTGATTTTTTTTCCCCTCTTTTTTTTTTTTTTTTTTTGCTTCCCCACCCCTTTTGGCCAATACACTTGGATGATTTTCTAGTGCAGATCTGCCAGATTAAGTCACGGATTCGATGCCTCTTGAGTGCCAAGAAAGAAATGCTCTGCATTAAAATAAATAAAAAATGTGCCAGCAAATCCAGCCCTAAGTACTGTTTAAGGGCTTCTGAAAAAGCTGTTTTGACACTGGCAGGGCCACCCAGGCTCCTGTTCCTGTGTCCCCTGCTCCAGTGCCTTGGGAAGATCTCACGCCAGGATGAGAATGGATTTTTATTCCCATCCATTTCAGGGCCCTGTGGGTTGTGTGGGGTCCAGAAGGTTCCTGACAGCTTGAACAGGGTGAGAAATAATTTTAATAATAGGATTTTCCCTATTCCTCAGCAAGGTGAGCTCCAGGCCACCAAGAAAAGGACAAAGAGCAGGTCAGTGTGAGGCTCACTGGTGGATCAGCCCTTCCTAAGCCCAGACATTCAAGTTCAACCTTCTCCTTCCCTCTGCCTTGCCCTTATCATAAAATCCTCAAGGAAGGGAGTGATTTGATGGTGCAATTACTTAATTGCTCATTAGAGCAGGTATGAAATGTTCTTGTGATGGACATTTCACCTTTGCTTTTAATTAGAAATTTTGGGACAAAAGAAAATTTCCTGGCAAGTTTGATGAGAAATGAGATGTGCCTAAGAAAGTTGTATTAATTTATGAAAGAAAAAAACACTGCAAAAATTGTCCAAAACACCAACTCACACTCAGTTGCTCTGACTAGCATTTTTGGTGGCCTAAATTGGGTGATGATTTTATCATGGTAAGTGGAACAAACTAGTAAAACTGGAAAAAACCTATCAAAATAATATAAATATATTGCAAAAAGCTTTTTTTTTCCCTTCTGGATTACTGCACGTAAAGGTTTGTTTTAGCCCATGGCAGAAAAGTTTCATTTGTGACCTCTGCTGGAGACTTGAGGGGGACAATTGAGGATAAAAAGTGAAGTGGGGATAGGAACTTCTTCCAAAACCATTTTAAAATATGAGAGAAGAAGGAGTGAAGTATCACCTGCAGAAAATTTGGTTGCTCTGCCTGAAATATGGCCAGGGTAAGGATGAGAAATTCAGGTTGTTTTAATCATTGCTCTTAAGTTACTTTATTTTGAACTCAATTCTGCTGCTGAAAAATAGATGCTGATTTTAGGTGCATCACCAAAGCCGAGTTTAGTGACCTCTCCCAAGGCAAGTCCAAATCGGAGCAGCCAGAGGGCCCCAAAGAGAGATAAAAAAAATCCATGGCTGTGCTCAGAAACACAATTTGATAATTCTGAGCCCCAATTTCCCACCCACTAAAAATGCCAGGAGCAGTTTCAAAGCTCCTCAGCTCTTCTGAACTGCAAAATAAATACCGCTGGTGTAGAGAAAACCTCAGTAGGGTTGGTATCCTACTAATTATTTTCAGTGTTTTTTCCAGAATTTTTTTTTTCCTGGGGAATATGATTTCAGCATTACCAGCTGCTGTGTGATTCTTGGGGTTCCTGATGTTTCTCCTTTTGCTGTTCCAGCTTCTGGGTTCCTGAAATTCTGGAGAAATCATGATTCCCTCTTGAGGAACCAGCAGCTTTTAGCTCATGGAGAAGCTGACAACAGATCATGGAAAAGCTACAGATTCGGAATTGCCCAAAAGAAAAGGGGCTCTGTCCAAAGTCTGGATGGCTAAAACGATTACCCATGTTTGGAATCCTCACTGATCCCAACCTGCTCATCCCTCTTGGAGCTCCACTGCTCGACAGCTGGTGGATATTTGAGTTTCCAGCTGAGATGGTTAAAGCAACAGAAGCTGATAATTAGTTAAAAATTATCACACCGCCAGGAAGAGAAAGAAAAAAATAAAAGGAAAAAAAATGACTGAAGCTCCCAGCTTGCGCCTGGCGCGTTCTCCCTTTGGCAGCGCGTCCTTGGGCTCGGGGAGAGGCTCTCAGAGAGCTGCTGAGTGCCCTTCATGGTCAGGACTCTAATTAGCCACTTGTCTCTCCCTGCAGGCATCTGGATGTGCTTTCCCAGCGCCGAGCATCCCTCGGGAGGGCTCGGAGGGGAGGCTGGCAGCCTCCTGCACGCTTTGCCCCGGCTTAGTCGGAGGGAGCAGAGCTGGCCTGTCTTGTCCTCCTGCTTTCCCTCCCCTCCCTTTGTTTGGCTTCCTGACGAGCTGCTGAGCGTGTGAAGTGATGCGAATTGGTTCGATTTAATTAATCCCTTTAAGAAATATAGATCTGGTGTCGGTACATTTCCCCTCTGTCTCCCTGGACAGATTGTTGGCTCCGCGCTCCGGCGGGACTGGGAGGCGGCAAGCTCCGGCTGCTGGCACGGCTGCTTCCCGTGTTCCCCCCGCCAGCCGGGAATCTGTGATATAATCCAGCTTTTCCCAGTGATTGTCTGCATGGGGACAGTGCCTTTACACACCAGTTTTGTATCAGCAGGCTGGGCGTGCTGCAAGCCCTCATCCCAACCCACCAGGAGAGGATGGACAAGACAACATGGACGTTCCCTCTGTCCTGCAGCCACCGTGGGTCCCTGATCGCTCCTCTGGACTTCCCAGCCAGGACACAGCTCAAGCACAAGGCCTCTGGGTGTTCTTAGTCACAAAGCAAATTATTACCCAGCTTGAGCAACTGGCACCTGCCCAAGAGGGGAAAGAATGAGAGAACCTTTCTGCAGAGATTCTGCCTGTCTGGTGCTGGGATCTTATCAGGGCTGCACGATGTTGAGGGAGGATGTTTGTCCAGTCAGACACTTTCTGTTGAAGAGATTTCTCCTCCACCAACCAGAAAAGCCCACACTCATGTGGAGAGCTTCCTCCTCGGCCGTGGCAAAATGTCCTTGAGGCCGTGTACCTGAGCCCAGCCCTGAAAGCAAGCACTGTGTTAAAGTGTTTGCTCAGCCTCAGAAATGCGAAGAGAGGGAATTTCTCTCTAGGAAGCTCGAAGACGTTGGTTTTTGAGTTCATTCTGTGCCTGATCCAAAGCTTCTTGAAGTCAATGCAGAATTATCGTGCACTTTGGATCAGGCTCTGAGCACACAAATTCATACCTGAGCAAGAAAATAAAATATAGCAGGTATCTCCAAAGGAAGAAAGAACTTGTGTCCAAAATCCCCCCCCTGAAACACCAGACACTGGAGATCCTCTCCCTGCTGGGCACCAGAGGGATCACCCTCCTGAATCTCCACCTGCATCAATGCCCAGTTTGTTTTTGACACCTGCTGGAATCTTGTTCTCTGCTCCCCAGGGCAACCACACACCTCAGGCAAAGCCTGATTTGTAAAAAAAATATTCCTTTCTTATCTCTTCCACAGGTACATAGGTGTTTTAACTGTCCCTATAAAGGTTTGTGAGGTTTTGTTTGAAGTAATTAATGTTTCTTTCTTCTCTTCTTCTTAATTATTCTTTCTTTCTTCTCTGTGGGGTGTGAAGCTGGTGCAGTGAAGGACCTGCACTGTCCCCTGGGCTCTGTCCAGCTCTGATGGGATTTGGTCTGACACTTCCCACTAGAAGTTGGTATTAGAACTTTGCCAAGCTTTCAGTATTTGGGATGAAATTTTCCAGGTCCACGTCTGCCCATTTGCTGCTGCTGCTGGGAGCTGAGACCTCAGTGGTTTGTTCCTCTCAGCAACAGCTTCTGGCTTAGCTGGTGTGAACTCGCTCATTTTGGGGGCAAGAACTTCTACCCCAGTTTGCAGTGGAGTTAACTGAGGATTTTGTCCTCCTCCAGGGAGGAAAACTCCTGTTTTCACAAGACCAGGAGAAATTAGGTAAAGGGCAAAGGCCAAATCCTGCCACATCCTATCCTCATGGATAACCCTCCAAGCACAGAGCCATTTCCAGGACTGGTCCTGGGATGTTGCTGGTCAGCATTTGAAGCTCTCCATTTCAGTGACTTCCCATTTCAATAGTTGTTATCTGTGGCTCAAGGAAGCCGCTGAGGTTAGTAAAGCTTGACAAACCCCATGGAGATATAAATCTCCATGAAAAGGGAACCCAGGCTCTGCAGAATATCACAGAATCACACAACAGTTTGGGTTGGAAGGGACATCAAAGATCATCCTGTCCCACCCCTGCCATGGGCAGGGACACCTCCCTCTAGACCAGGTTGCTCCAAGCCCCATCCAGCCTGGCCTTGGACACTTCCAGGGGAGGGGAATGATGGGGATGAGATTTCCCAAGCTGAGAATATCAGCTGCTATAAAAAATGTCCTTCATTTGTCCATTTTTTGGACTGAAAGTGGTTTTTTGGCTGAACAGATCCAGCTGTAACAACCTGCTTTGTGCAGGTATCAGAGGGACTTACCCCTAATCCATCCACCTGTGAAAAACCCTCCAGGACCACATTGCTGCTGCTTTTCTGAGCCCTCATGTTCTTCCCTTCCCTCTTTAAGGCTGGTTGGGATGTAGCAGCCATTCCCTGCTCCAGGGGCTGCTCATCTCCTTGGAGCTTCTTCGCCCACATTATCCAACCCCACATTCCTGCAGGGCAGCCTGGTACCTTGGGCTCTCACAGGCCGGTGGTGGAAAAGCAAATTTTCCTTCTAGGCATGTTTGAAAGAAGGCATCAGAGAAGAATTTCCAGTGGAAAAATACCAAACTCTTGTACTTGACTGAGAAACAAAATAAATTGCAACAGTGCTTTCCTCTGGGAGGAATTTTCCTACCTGGGGGCGCTGAGGGGTGGGAAAAGGGCTGGAACAGACAGGTATGAGGTTAAAAAAATTTGTCAGGTCCTTTTTTTGTGCAAGCAAAAGGGGAGGTTGATGGCAGAGCATCTCTCCTGCATCTGCTGTGCGCCAGGGATTGTTGCCTTGGACACCTGGTGGTGGTTTCCTGGTGAAGCTGGATGGATGAGTCCCATCAGGAAAGAAGAAATGGAATAAATCGTGTTCATAAGTTAGACATTTAGGTACATTCAGGGCCATGAAGGTGCTCCAAGGGCTGCAGTATCTCTCCTATGAGGAAAAACTGGGAAAATCTGGCGTATTCAGCCTGGAGAAGAGAAGGCTCCAGGGAGCGCTCAGAGCCCCTTGCAGGGCCTAAAGGGGCTCCGGGAGAGCTGGAGAGGGACTGGGGACAAGGCATGGAGGGACAGGACACAGGGAATGGCTTCCCACTGCCAGAGGGCAGGGATAGATGGGATATTGGGAAGAAATTCCTGGCTGGGAGGGTGGTGAGGCCCTGGTACAGGTGCCCAGAGAAGCTGTGGCTGCCCCTGGAAGTGTCCAAGGCCAGGTTGGATGGGGCTTGGAGCAATCTGGGACAGTGGGAGGTGTCCCTGCCCATGGCAGGGGGTGGCACTGGATGATCTTCGATGTCTCTTCCAACCCAAACCAAATTCTGGGATTCTGTGATCCTATGAATTTGCTGCATATTATTAATTAATGTATATTTAATTTCATAGAATCATGGAAGAGTTGAGGCTGGCAGGGGTCTCTGGAGATCACTCTGCTCAAGCAGGACAACCTAGAACAGGTTGTCCAGGACCATGTCCCATTGGATTTTGCCTTTCTCCAAGGATGGAGGCTCCACAGCCTCTCTGGGCAACCCCACCCTCTGTTTGACCACCCTCACAGTGAAAAAGCTGCTTCTTACATTTAAATGGGATTTCTTAATTATCTCTCTCCATTTATGTCCTGTTAATTATTTTACTTTGAAGGCTCACCAGGGTCTTTGACATGAACTCCATTTCCAGTACTCCTTCATGTCCTTGGGTCTTCCAGCCTAAGGCCCAAATTCAGGTCCAAATTCAGACTCCAGCTCTCTGGGGGTGAGGTGCAGCCCTGCCCCTGCCCTGGGGATGGTCCCACCAGACCCACGCTGTTGGATGGGGAGCAGGGAATGAGCTGGGCCACTTTTCCAACAGCTCTAACCCCACCTCCCAGTGCCCAAAATCCCACCAGCCATCACTGTGTCCAGAGCAGGTGCTGGCACATGGCCTGATATCACCTTCCCAGTGCTAAGGAGGGGATGGGGGCTCATCTGGTGACTTCCTAAGGTCCCCTGAGCTGCAGGATCCAGCCCTGGGGCTGACAATAGGCTGCTTGTTGGGCTGAGGTGCTGGGCAGGACCCCGAGGTAAAGGGGAGACTCCCTTTTACTGCTTCTTGCTTAATAACAGACTTGGGGATATTAATTACCTTAATTAGGGCTGGGCAAACCTGTTTGGCTTGGAGCTGGGAGTTGGTGGGACCAGCTCTCTCAGCTTTTTTCTGCTCTCAGGTCTCGTGATGTTCCCCGAAGAGCGAGACCTGTCCTATTTCAAAGGTAATTAAAAGGCTTTGGAGAGGCTCCGAAGATCCTGAAGATTTCCAAGCCCAGAGCCCTCCTTCCACACGGGGCTGTGCTGCATAAACAGCAAGAAAAGTGGCTTTTTCTCCCCAAAATAGAACCAGATGTTTTTAGTAATTCATGGAAGCACTGGGCAACATCCCAACCACGAGAATAAGACAGTACCGATGCAAAAAAAAAAAGTCATTCTCAGGATCATAAATCCTCTGTGGAGATGTGGAGGGCAGGTTTGCAGGTGAAGAACCCGGGCGTGTTGTGAGGCTGGAGGTGGCTCAGTCCCCTCTTCTTGGCTGGCAGGGCAGACACTTTCCCAGATGGAAAATGTCTCGTGTTGTTGCAGCGGTTTTTATCGGTTAATTGTACTTTGGTTCATTCCATGTACCCCTGTTTATACCTTGTACACTCTCGCTGTCAATTATCTGTCCCCTCCCCTGGTCGAGCGAGAGGTTCCCTCTCTCTCCTGTCACTCTCCTTTCACCCCTGCCCCGAGTTCTGGAAAGTTCCTCGTTATTTCGTTATGCATTGGCCCTTACAGGTGTATTCCCCTTCCCTGTTCTCCCGTTCGCTGTGTATCCTGTCCCTCATCCCCGGACCACACCCTTGGGCTTTCCCAATTGGTTCTGTTCGTGTCCCCACCCCTGGGACCCTGGGAGTACGAAACCCCCGTTACCTTTGTTCTGGGGGTCACTCGGAGCAGAGCATGGGAGGTTCGATCCTCCTCTGTGAAACTCCTGGTGGCCTGACTCAGTTTCTCCCCATCAGCCAAATAAATCTTAGTTGGAATGCAGAGCTGCTGAGTCCTCCCTGCTTGGCTTCTCTGCGCAGTCACCACCTGCTCTTCACGCTGCTCTCGGCTCTGCTCGCTGTGGCTGCGATTGGGTTCTGGGGATCACAGAAGGTCCCCAGCGAGGTTGCCTTCCACCGGCACAGCCTTGGCACCCCGGGCAGCAGAGCACAGCGAAAATGTGTCACCCTGTTATCACTTTCCATGGCACGTGGGCCATATTTACCTGGGGCCTGGGGTGT
Organism: Picathartes gymnocephalus; assembly: GCA_013390045.1. Taxonomy (NCBI): domain Eukaryota; kingdom Metazoa; phylum Chordata; class Aves; order Passeriformes; family Picathartidae; genus Picathartes; species Picathartes gymnocephalus. The sequence continues at coordinate 15,567 of WEKY01038524.1, forward strand.
CACAAGCAAAGCCCGGTGGCTCCTTTGCTCTGATTTCACCCAGAGAAGTGACTTTGTGCTGAATGCCGCAGCATTTGCCTTGGGTTCCCAGAGCTGTGTGGCTTCTCCTGGCTCTCCCTGCTCGTGGTCACTCCCCAGAGTGGGTGGTTTTTGCATTTGCTGCTGACCTGTTGTCATGGTTCAACCTTCTTCTCCCCTTTGGCTGCAGCTCACCTCGGCCTGACCTCCAGACGTGATTTATGCATTTGTGGGTCACACGGTGCCCGTGGCTGAGGGAGGACACTGCTGTGGTCAGTCTAAAATTCACCTTGCAGGGAAGCAGGGCTGCCTGGCAGCACAATCCAGGCAGTATTTGCAGCCTCTGACGGCAAGTCACGACAGGGCTGCTGGTTCCTGACACCCTTTGTAGCCCCAAAAGATGACAGAGAACACACCAGACACCTCCAGTGCTTGTTGTGTTTGTATAACAACCCTGACTCTCTGTCTCTTTATCCTGTGCTGTCCCATCTGTGCTCAGCAGCTCCAAACCTTCCATTTCCTGCTGAAAAAAATGAGGAAATATCATGGGCCAAGCCCCTAAAGGTGTCACAGAGTGGACACTGGCCAGGTGAAGGTGTCTCAGCAAGGTGCTTGAGCTCCCACCTCATCTGCCTCTGGCTCCAGGGAAGAACTTCCTCCAGAAGGACATTTGGAGCTCCTAAGCTGGAGTTTCACCCTGACTCAGCTCCCAGAGGCACCTGATCATTTTTCAGTTCTGAAGGCTCTTGAAGATATTTCTTCTCTGCCTAGGACAGCTGGGATCTCACTGTGTGTGTGATCAATGCAAAGTGAGACTTAACCGAAAGAAAAATGTACCTCTTCCCTCCAGTGACTTCTTTTTCTTTTTCTTTTTCTTTTTCTTTTTCTTTTTCTTTTTCTTTTTCTTTTTCTTTTTCTTTTTCTTTTTCTTTTTCTTTTTCTTTTTCTTTTTCTTTTTCTTTTTCTTTTTCTTTTTCTTTTTCTTTTTCTTTTTCTTTTTCTTTTTCTTTTTCTTTTTCTTTTTCTTTTTCTTTTTCTTTTTCTTTTTCTTTTTCTTTTTCTTTTTCTTTTTCTTTTTCTTTTTCTTTTTCTTTTTCTTTTTCTTTTTCTTTTTCTTTTTCTTTTTCTTTTTCTTTTTCTTTTTCTTTTTCTTTTTCTTTTTCTTTTTCTTTTTCTTTTTCTTTTTCTTTTTCTTTTTCTTTTTCTTTTTCTTTTTCTTTTTCTTTTTCTTTTTCTTTTTCTTTTTCTTTTTCTTTTTCTTTTTCTTTTTCTTTTTCTTTTTCTTTTTCTTTTTCTTTTTCTTTTTCTTTTTCTTTTTCTTTTTCTTTTTCTTTTTCTTTTTCTTTTTCTTTTTCTTTTTCTTTTTCTTTTTCTTTTTCTTTTTCTTTTTCTTTTTCTTTTTCTTTTTCTTTTTCTTTTTCTTTTTCTTTTTCTTTTTCTTTTTCTTTTTCTTTTTCTTTTTCTTTTTCTTTTTCTTTTTCTTTTTCTTTTTCTTTTTCTTTTTCTTTTTCTTTTTCTTTTTCTTTTTCTTTTTCTTTTTCTTTTTCTTTTTCTTTTTCTTTTTCTTTTTCTTTTTCTTTTTCTTTTTCTTTTTCTTTTTCTTTTTCTTTTTCTTTTTCTTTTTCTTTTTCTTTTCCTTTTCCTTTTCCTTTTCCTTTTCCTTTTTTCTTTTCCTTTTTCTTTTTCTTTTTCTTTTTCTTTTTCTGTTTCTTCTCCTTTTCCTTTTCCTTTTCCTTTTCCTTTTCCTTTTTTCTTTCTCTTTCCTTTTCCTTCTTTTCTTTTTTCTTTTCATTTTCTTTTTTTTTCTTTTCATTTTATTTTCTCTTTTTTCTCTTTTTTCTCTCTTTTCTCTTTTCTCTTTTCTCCTTTTCCTTTTCCCTTTCTTCTTTCTTCTTTCTTCTTTCTTCTTTCTTCTTTCTTCTTTCTTCTTTCTTCTTCCTTCTTCCTTCTTCCTTCTTCCTTCTTCATTCTTTCTTTTAATTTCTTTATTTTATCTTCATTTTTCTTCCTTCCTTTTCCTCACCAGGGCTGCTCTCCTTCACACTTTTGAAACCCCTGCACGTTGATTTCTTGTCCATCTCGCTGCGAGAAACTGAAAATCTGTGTACGGTGGTTCAAAGATAAACCAGCCCTCGGAGGTTATGAACCAGCAAGAGGGATTTTCACAGGAAATGCTGTGAGCTCAGGTGCTGAGGGTCCTGTTCTGTGATGTTTAGGGTTGAGCTGACACCTTGCAGGATCTCCAAAGACCATCCCAGCAGGGCATGCTCAGACACATCAGTTTTGCCTCCTCCGTGAATGTCCCTGATCCAGTGTCCAGCTGCTCCTTCCCTCCAGGCTGATGCCTTAAGTTTTAAGTTTTTTTTCATGTTCTGCTTTAGTGTGTAGCTCTTAGCTCCATATTAAGTGTTGCTAAGCTCTCTTCACAGGGTAGTTGGACACAACAATTCTCTCCAGCTCAAGATTCCAGGACAATCATTCCCAACCTCAGGCCCAAAAGCACCAACAACGTAAAAAAGAGGAGGGCAAGCAAGGAGGATGGAACTTCATCATTCCAAGTTATTAACTGGACAGTTCAGCTCAAGATGCCAATGGAGCAGAACTTCTCCAAGTGTGAAACCCCGTGCCCAGGCCCCTTTTCTGTGCCCATCTCGAGGCCCATCCTGGCAGGGCTGCAGCCGGGCTCTGGCATTGCCAGGCTGTGCCCTTGGAAGGCCTTGCCATAAATCCCTGCTTTATTCCTCTCATGCTGTCCAGCCTCTGTTCCAGGTCACTCTGATCAGGCATCAAGGCCACCTGTCCCTCTCTTTTCTCTTTGGCCTCTCCTGGATCCCAGCTCCAGACACGTCCCAGGCTGTCCAAGGGCAGGGCCTGCAGTGGGATTTGGGGGATCTCCCTCCTGCTGGACCCCAAGCAGGCTGGCCCCTGCTCCTCTGTCACGTTTTGTCCCTGACATTGAATTAAAGACTCTTCCACGCTCAATTACAGATTTTTTTTCAACCCACTTCTCATCTCCAACAAATTCTTTGAGCCTCTGAGCTGGGAGGAGACTTCCCAGATCCCAAAAAACCCAGTGCAGCTTCTTCCCCCTGTCACGGTGCTTTAGCAGGATCTCCAGCCCCTTCCAGGAAATGTGCCCTGTGTTTCGCCTTACCTTAGGAGCAAAAAATTTTTGCTTAAGCAGGTTTCAGGCATCCCAGCCTGTGACCTTTCTGTAACTGTTTGCATGAATGTATTGACTTGTTCTGTGAATTATAAACTCATTTAACTCTTTAGTGACTCCCCGGTGCTTGGTGAGAAGGGATTGGATCCCGGGAATATCTAATGTGCCAAAGTCTCTTTGAGCTTATGGGAATGAGGAGCTTAATCCTTATTTCAGATCTAGTTCGAAATGCCCTTTCCAGGGGCAAACCCTACCCTCTCCTTTATAAAATGTTTCCCTGACTTTCAGTCTATGAGAAATAAATGTGCTGTGCCTTTAATCTTAACCCTACTATGATTTTCTTCTTTAGAAAAACACAACCCAAACCGACTGCACTCCAGCAAACACCTGTATTGCCACTGAAAGGCCTTTTGCTAATATATTTTTCCCCCCTGTTCTTCTTGATCACACCTGTCTAGCTTTGGGCAAAATAAAATATTCACATAGCTGCCAGAAGTAAAGTTCTTTCCTGGCTTGAGCTACTGTGTGTAAAGATCTCCAAAGAAATGTCAGATCACTTTATTGAATCCTACTGAAAACTTGTTTGACAGTAACATGCAGAAAGGATCAGGACCTCTCCATAATTGCCAGTGGGTTGAAAAGAGCGTTTGTTTGGAAGGCTTAAAAAATGTGGGGCTTTTTTCTTTCTCTTTTTTTTTTTTTTTTAAATTTTTTTTCTTTTTTTTTTTTTTTTTTGTTTGTTTGTTTGTTTGTTTTTGGTTGGGTTTTTTTTGTTGTTGTTTTGGTTTGGTTTTTGTTGTCGTTGTTGTTTTTAAATTCAATTTGGGATGAAATTTGAATGCATTAAAAACACACTGCTGGTGCATTTGCGTAGATGCATGAACACAGGCTGCCTGCACACGAACACATGCGGAGGGCTGGGTCTGCAGCTGGATTGCAGCTATTTCCATTGCTGCCAGAGCCCAGCCAGCAGCAGCCACAGGCTCAGAAGATTAAAATATGCCATTTTTCAGGTGCTCTGCGCTTCACACGGGGGTAAAAAGCACCTTTATGCGAAGGACTTCTGCCCTCATGAAGCCCTGAGTGTGAGCAGGTCAGAGCTGCCTCAGAAAGGTGAATTCCAGCCTTTGCACACTCTGTCTCACAGCCCTGTCCTCCCCTGAGTGGGAACAAACAGCTATTGTAGTGGGGGAAATAATTAGGAGCAGGTGAAAGCCTATTTTTAATGACCCTCTGACCAAACTGATATTTAATTTACAATAGGAGCCATTGCCTCTCCAGGTCCTCTCCTGTTGCTCCCAGATGTTAATTATGGTTTGTCATTCCCGTGTCTGCTGGGTGAAATTCGTGTTCCTCTGAGAGAGACTTTCAAAATCAAAGAATAACCTGGGATTACTGATGTGAATAAATTCTGGAAAACCCCAATTCTATCTGGTCTTCCCATACAGCTTTAATCTGAGCCAGCCCATGTCTGTAGACAACCAGATCTCAAATTCTGGTTTATGGGAACACTCAAACCCCAACTCTGGGTTTCTTTTTCCCAAAGGCTGTTCCTGTTAGCCCCAGATGAAGCTGCATCCTCAGGGATGGATTCTTGCTTTGAGATCTGAGTTTTCTCTGTTCCTTAGGCTTCCCCAAATCCTCAGGTGATGCCACATTCAGGGTCTTTCAGATTCAAGCCCTGGCCCCCGACTTTCTGCTGTCCCAACTCTTCCATGGTCATTTCCCTGCTAAATGGCACCCTGGATATCCCAGGTTTTTTGGGACACCTGAAGTCACCTGTGGCACCAACTCAGAGAAATCTCAGCCCCCCTGGCTTGGACTGGAGTGCAGCAGGTTCTGTGAGGGTGGTGCTCACCTCACCTGCCTTTAGATGGCCACAGGGCTGGTTTGGCAGCCTGGGATGGTCACCTGCCCTTACTGCCCAGAAAAACAAACAGGAAGACTTTGAGGAAAGGTTCAGCCTAAACAGACATCAGAGAAGATTCCACCTTCTCTGAATGTTCAAAGTTAAGAGGGTTGGACCATTCCCAAGGTCTTTCTGTCCATGTGGACTTGGTTTTGACAGTGAACACAGCCCCTGGGCTGCTGTATTTGTATTTGCTGCGTAAGCTGTATTTGTGTTCTTAGAACCATGGAATATCCTGAGTTTGAAGGGACCACAAGGATGATCAAGTCCAGCCCTTGGTGGAGCCAAAGTGACTGAATGGCTAAATGTGATCTGTATAGTACACATGGACATTTAACAGAGGAAATTTGACATTGTCAGCTGGACCTTTGGGGCCCAAATAAACCTTCCTGAGCTGGAAAACAGCCCAGCCCAAAGCCAAGGAGCTTGGCCAAGGTCACAGGAGGAGCCAGACCTGTGAGAGGACAGAATTGAAGGAGAAGAGCTGGTGAGGGCAATAATTCCAACCTGGAGATAACGGCAGCACCATGTGGGGTTGCTGATGGGGCCAATATTTACTGTGCAGCTCCTCTGGACATCCCGTTTCACAGCTGAGGGAATGGCCTTGGCTTCCTTGGCTTTATCAGCAGGAGCCCTACAATCAGCCAACCTCCTAAGCAAAGTCCCCTGGTAAAACCAGCTTGGGATCGTCCAGGGATTCACTCTAGGACAGACTCCAGATTGTGCTGGTGATTTTGAACGTCCTGTGCTCAAAAAAACTCATGGAGTCACCCTTCTGTTGCAGGGATTGATTGGGAAGGCCAACGTGCCCCTCACCTCCCACGCTGTGCTAGTGGCAAAGCACTGTTTTGGCATTGGGATCCCTCATCTATTTAATTTTTATTTTTCAGAGCTGCAGCTAAGGAAGGGGAGGTGAAGGACAGCTCAGCAAGCTTCTGCTGGTGGTGAGGAGCCTGGAGTTTGCAGCATCCCACAGCAAGAGAGATCCTTTCCTGTGGATTTGGGAGCACTGGATGAGAGGAAGCTGCATGAATTAGAAGCAGGTCCTCCAGCATGGCTGACCTGAGCGACAAGAAGAGTTCCAGACCAGGTCTGCCCACACAAAGCTGACCTAAAACTACCCAGCTTAACAGCCTCGGCAGGGCTGCAAATCCTTTTCTGTGCCAGTCTTGCAAGAGAGGCTTACAAAGACTTTATTCAGGGACATCCAGAGTGATTGGAGGAGCTGGGAGTAGCTGATACCACCCAAAATTGGCTCTTTTGGGTGGCACCTCCCTCGTTTAGCAGGCAGAGGTTTCTGTAGAGGCCTCCTCCTGCACAGGGCTGGTGTTTGCTGGCTCTCACCCACGGAGACAGCTGAATGAACACTGAATTCTCCCCGTGCTTCCCTGGAGTGCAGCCCCGGGGCTGTGCTGGATCCCACACTCCCTGTGCTCCTGCTGATGCCTTGAGAGGCTGCCTAGAACAGAGAACAGACAGAGTACAGAAATAAAGCAGATATTTATTAAAAGGCCTTCACCTTGGGCACTACAAGAGCCTGGCTGAGGCTACACTGAGATGGAGGATGGGTCACGAGTTTTTACACTTTTATAAGTTTGGTCCATTTGCACATTGGGGTTAATTGTCCAATTGCAGCTTCAGGTAATGAAGTTACATTCTTCATCCCCCCAATTCACTTTTGTTTATACTTTTTGGGGCCTGAAGCTGCAACGGTGACCTTGGTGCTCGGGCTGGAAAAGGATTGTTTTGCCTGACTAAACTGTGAAGAGAACTCCATATGAAGTTCAGAGTTCTGCACCAATGCAGTACAGAATCTGAAAAATATGAGAGTTAAAACTTAAGGCATCACTGCCAGGAGGGTGCCCTCCTGCACAGAGCTCTGCCATCACCTCCCTGCTCCAAAAAAACTCCTGCAGAGCCTCTGCTGTCGAGTCAGGCTGTTGGGAACCCTCTCCTGGGCTCTTGCTTCCCCCTCAGAGCCATCTATCCATGCATGAATATCCCTCTCCATGGATGCACATGGATAGGTGGACTCTGCATCCTGTGTTAGAGACTCACAGCCCGCCACACCTGCAGGTCTAGGTTCAGCAAGGGGAAATCAGGAAACTGAGTTGTATTTATTTTTGTGCTGCACTCAGCTAAAACTCATTCCCTGATCTCTCCCTCCTTCCTGAAACCTGGAATCACCATTCCTTTGGAAAGGGACAGACCTCTCCAAAGCCAGTCTGACCTGGGGAGGTTCAAATTGCCAACTGGGACGAGGTTTCCTCAGAAACTTCATCCTGCACATGAAGCCTGGTGCAAAATCAGTCTGACCATGTGTATCCAGAGTATCTGTTCTTTAACAAACTCGGGGGATATCCAAGCTGCTTCTACAGGTTGCTCTGTAAAGGTGGGGGAAAAAATTAAGCAGGATTTGAAATCTCCAGTCTGGTCTGACGCTCATGGAATTTCAAACCAGCACCTCCAGCAGGTCCCTGAACAGAGGTGTGACCTGCACCAGGTGCTTTTGTCTCCCAAACAATTCCCATGCTTCTCTTAATCTCTGCCTATTTTAGCTCCCCATGGATAAATCATTTCTGTCTCACTCTTGGGATTAAAAACTGTTTTGGTGACATGGTGAGGGCTTTTTCTGCACAGCATCAGCTCCCAGTGCAATGGGGGCTTCATCCCACGACAGCAAACTCTGAGGCTTTGCAGCTTCAGCACTCGCTAATCACTGCTAAATAAGCAAAGGGGCAGGAAGGCCACTGAACTCATAACAGGCGTGTTTAAATCAAGGAAAGAAAAATCAGAGGCCAAAAATTAAGGCGCTTTGATCCTTGATTTTATGTCAACAGAGACGAAAGAAGAACACTAAGTCTTTTTACTTTTTACCAGCTGCTGCTTGAAACAAAATAATTGGATAATTAAAAGGCCTTGCCTTATGTCAATTTTATTTAGGTGCCTTGATCCACTGATGGAATGTGTCATTGACAGAAGGTTTAAGAGCTCATTAGAAAAATCCTGGAGATAAACCCAGGGCTCAGCCCCTTCAAAGGGCTGTCAGCTGTGAGGGGAGCATGAGGGATGCTGGCCTGGAGTGTCCCAGTGCAATGGTGCCACGAGGCAAGAGCTGGAGGAAAGCAGGTTGTGCCTTGAGCACAGCCAGGCTGCAGGTGCTGAGGAACGGCCTGAACCCTCCCTCACAGCTGGTTTGGGTCTGAAGGGACACATTTCCTCGCTGGGATGCTGTGGCATTTCTCCTTGGCAAGGTGGTGAGGATTTTGGTGTGGTGGGACCTTGAAGGTCCGTCCCAATCCAGTGATGTTTGCAGTCCCTTGCCAAGTGTGGTGTTTCCCTAAGGAAAGCCACCTTCCCACCCTGCTGCTCACCAGCCATCGCCTGCCTTGTCTGGCACTGAGTGCTGGCTCGTGGATTGAAGACCTTGCCCTTGGCTCACCAAGGCCCAAAATTTTATCACAAGACTCCGTTGTCAACTATAAAAAACTCAAAACCCTCCTGTCTCTTTTGAAAACATCCCCATGTTTAATACACATATTTAATGTCTTTTGAGGGGTTTGGCCTCTCATATAAAAACTTTTCCTTGTGTAAATGCATCCCTGTAGACCAAGGCTGGGATAATGTACAGCTCCTGCCTGGGAAAATGATTAAAAACATTTGGGACAAAGAACAATTGATCCTGAAGTATTTCTTCCTGCTATGGATTTTGGGTGAACATTTCCAAAGGCTCCTGAGCAGGAACAGATGATCCGTGAGAGGCACATCCCTGACTCTCTGACTCGTGCGAGACTTTAGAAATAGAGTTCCAGGTGCTGATGGGGGGGATGCTTTTGAAAAATGAATCTTTATCCTAAATATCCTGCATCAATTTGTCGACATTGGTTCCACAATTATGAGTCCTTGGTGATTCCATTTCCCTGTTTATCCCTGTATGTGAGCACAGCAAACTTCAGTTCACAGCCAGAGAGGGGTGAGGCTGTTACCTGCGTGATCTGCGCTGGGCAACACTGATCCCATGGCTGTCAAAAGGGAAACAGGTGCAGGGGAGCCATAGGGGGTATACACACAACACCAAAATTATATATATA
>WEKY01038524.1:24985-39470 GCA_013390045.1 Picathartes gymnocephalus
TATATATTTATAAAGATATATATATATAGAAAATATAAATATATATATATATATATATAATATATATATCAGGGACAAATTCAGTCTGTGTGCAAAGGGTTTATACCCCTCTTAAACCCAGGTAAATGATGTGGAGTCAGCATGGAGGGAACCACAGGGGAGAAAGACCTCCAATGGCTCTGATTCCTGACTCCAGAGGGGCAGAGGCAGCTCCCTGCATCCCTCAGAGTGCAAAACTAGCACTTTTTGTCTTTATTTGATTCGGAACTCATTTCCAGGCACTTTGGAGTGTCATTGGTTCCCTGAGCCCTGGGTGGCCTCGCGCTGCCGTGGCTGAGGGCTGGGCTCTGATCTGTTCCCTGAGTTTTCCCCAGAACAATCCCTGCACTGCTCTGACATGTGGAGGGATTGTGGATCTAATTAGCCGGAGTGGTACCTGCATGATAAATATCTTTATAAAAAGTGGATTTCATTAGCCATCCCTCAAAGAGCACCGGGGCCCGCGGAAGGAGCGGCTGCCTTGTCCCAGGACAGCCTTGGGGGATCCTCAGCAACCCCTGGAGTGGTTGCACCTGTGTGTGGGGTCGTGGGGTGAGGGATGGCCGTGGGGTGATGCTGTTCCCTGACATTTTGCCATCCTGGGCTGTGGTTGAAGGGTGTGATCCCACTGTTATTGCCAGAGTCCAGGGTGAAGCATCCCGTGCTCGTCACAGCCAGCTGCCCTTCCCTCTGCGCTCCCTGGGAAGGGATGGCTTGTGGCAGTGACATCCTCCCACACTGCTGATGCCATGAAAGGCTCCGGGTGCTGGCCAGGAAAAGGGTCAGTCTGTGGTGGGTCCTCTACAAGCAAAGCCTGGAGAAGGCAAGCTCCATGGGCAAGAGATGGGGAGAGGGTGAGATGGTGCATGGCACTGTGGGGAACATTCCCTGCTCCAGAGGCCTCCCCTCTTGCAAGTTTCTCTGATTTTGGTGGGTTTATCCCTCTGAGAGGTTTGGTCCCAGAGCTGAATTCCTGTGGAGCTTCTGGATGTTTATGTGTTAAGTGTAAATATAAGAAGGTTCCTAAACGAGACAGTGATAAACTGAAATGTTCCTTAATCAAGTTACCATTGAGAGGTTTGGATTGGGGCTGCTTTGACCAATATAAGAGTCCAAAAATCAGGCTGAGCAATGGCAGGAGATGAAATGGGAAGGCAAATGGGTGGGGGCCTCATTCTCAACAGAGGCACCAACTCTGCCATTGGTAGTGCTGCTCTAAGAAGATGCTGCTGTTTCATAGTCACAGATTTCCAGAATGGTTTGAGTTCGAAGGGGCCTTAAAACCCATCCAGTTCTACCCCCTGCCATGGGCAGGGACACCTCCCACCATCCCAGGTTGCTCCAAGCCCCGTCCAGCCTGGCCTTGGGCACTTCCAGGGATCCAGGGGCAGCCACAGCTTCTCATGGCACCCTGTGCCAGGGCCTCACACCCTCACAGGGAAGGCTTTTTTCATAATATCCCATCTAAATCCCCCCTTTCTCTTTTTAAAACCATTTTTTCCCTGGAGCCTTCTCTTCTCCAGGCTCAGCAATCCCAATACTCTCAGCCTTTCCTCATAGGAGATGTTCAATGGAATGAGTTTATGTGAACACACAAATGAAAAGGAGTCCAAAAAATGGGAGGAATGCAAAAAAAGCATTCCCTTGACAGAAAGGATGAGAGGATTTCTGAGAACATCATGGTCCTCACAGGTGTAATTCTTTCTCCAGGCAATTAATGATGAATTCCCATCTGATGGTGTTTGTGTGGAAGCCTAATTGGACTGGGAGTGACTCATGTGAAGATTCTTCCCTGGTTCTCAGAGGACAGCATTCCTCCTCATCCTCTGCCTCATTTTAGGGAAAGACTTTAAATGGCCAGAGAAGGGCTGGGATTCCTCTCACGGACTTCTTGTGTAAAAAAGCCAGAGAAGGAAAAAATCCTGCTTGAACTAGAAAACACATTTAGATAAAACATTTTTCTCTGCTAAAACCTGTGTGATGTGAATTTTCATCCTCTTTGCTAAATTTTCCCACCCCACAATCAACTTCAGTGTTAAAACAGGCACCACATTTGGTGTTTGATCATAGCTAACTTTGGGGTTTTTTAAATTTAAATCTCCTCATACCTTTGTGTGACAGACTGAAGAGCTCTTTATTTCTGAACATCCATTCGATGGACTTTTCATGGGCTCACAAATTACCATCCTTCTGTCCGTGGAGTTGGTGGACTGAACATCTCTAAAGGTTTCCAACATTGCCTGAACTCTCCTCCAACTCCTCTTTGATTTAACAGCACCTTTTCATGACTCTACCTCCTGGTATTTCAGCAGTGCCCAGTTTGCAGCCTGGGAGCACTGGCCTGGGCAGTGGGAGGACTTAGCAGGACCGCTCAGGACCTCCTTCACCATCCCTGATAACTTGCTTTGGATCCTGCCCAGCAAGAACCTCTCCCTCCAATGCCAGCTGGAACAACCCAGGGGAACCCAGGGGCTCTCACAGGGGTGTGGGGTCATGAGCACAGCCCAAAAATTCAACTTTTCCTCTTTCCTGGCATCCAAGAGCACTGGAGATTTCAGCAACAAACCCCAATTGAAGGCACACTGGGATGAATCATGGAATCATGGAACATTCTGAGTTGGAAGGAGCCCACAAGGATCATGAGTCCAACTCCAGGCACCCCAGCAGTCCCACCCTGTTCTGAGAGTGGTGTCTAAATGCTCCTGGAGCTCTGGCAGCCTCGGGGCTGTGACCATTCCATGGGGAGCCTGGTCAGTGCCCCACCACCCTCTGGAGGAAGAAAATTTCCCTGATGTCCAACCTAAACCTCCCCTGGCACAGCTCCAGCTGCTCTTTTAGGTTCTGTCCTTGGTCACAAGGAGCAGAGGTCGGAGCTGCCCCTCCATTGTCCCTCTGGAGGAGCTGCAGCCCCAGTGAGGTCTGGCCTCAATCTCCTCTGCTCCAGCTGAACAAACCAAGTTCCCTCAGCCTCTCCTCCTGTGGCTGCCTGCTGTGATGCCCAAATCTCTCCTGCATTGCTCCTCCCCAGGAGGGGGAACGTGGCCACGTTCTCCTCCTCAGCACATCTGCCTCTACATTTGGCCCTCACCTGCCTTCACCCACCTGAACGAGGGAGTCCTTTCCCTCCACCCCATTGACCTCAGCCTCTTCCTTACCTGCTGATCCAGTAGACCTTGTGTTGTCATCAGCAATTTTTAATTTATTTTTCTTTTCCAGGACGTGGAGAGAATGTTAAAATGCGTGTTGAGGAACGGTTCCCTGTGGGACCTGGCTGGGAACACACCCATCTGGCAGTGATCCCTTGTTTAGAGGAACGCTCCGAGACCTACGTTAGCTGGTTTTTAATCCCTTTAATGTGTGCCATGTTTGGGACTCCAGTTTCTTAATCAAAATATCATGCAGTACCCAGGCAGTTGCCTTGAGGAAAATCCAAGTGAAATTACATCAGCACTCTTCCCCTTATTAACCACGTTTGTGCTGTTATCACAAAATGCATCAAATTAATTTGACAAGATCTATTTTTCATAAACCCAAGTTGATTGGCAGCAATTATATTACCTTCCTTTGATTCCATAATAAACAAATCTCATATGAGCTCTTCCATTATTGTTTTTTGCTGGGATTAATGGCAGGCTGGCACTCTAGAACCCATGCTGTCCTCTTTTAAAACACTGACAGAACATTCATTTTCTCCTGGTCCTCTAGAACTTCCCTGGGGTTCAAAGTCTTTTGAACAGGCTCCAATGCCTTCTTGGCCAGCTCTTTAAAACCTCCTGGATGTAAACGATCTGAATCTGCAGATTTATTAATGGCTAGCTGTGGGAGATGCAGATTACCATCTCCTTGCTTATGGTTAGAGCCCTAAGTGTGATCATCAGCAGTGTGTGGTAGAAGTAGCTTGTGCAGCTTTTTCTCAAAATGCAGAACTGAGGTCTTTATTGAACACCCAGGGCTTTTCTTGGTTATTATCCATGGTTTCACCACTCCCCTGGAGTAACAAATTAATGCTCTCGTCAGAGTTTCTTTTGTTGCTTGCACAAGAAATGTGCCTTCTCTTCAACCTTGACTCTGCTGACTATAAATATTTCTTCAAGTCCTTTATTTCCCTTATTGATTTTCCCCACTCCTGGGCTCTAGCTAGGACAAAAATATCTTTTTTACTCCATCCATTACACTGGTTTTATTTTAATACAACAACTTGCTTGTTTTATTCCTTATCTTAAATACGTACTTTTACTTTCCTTCTTAACCTGCCTTGAAGAAAAGCCACTATGATCCCTCTCCTTGTTGATAAGGGCTGTAGATTTTAAACCAGCAAGAAGAAACACTCTTGAATAGTTCACATATTGACTCATGCAAAGTCTCTCCTGCTGAAGCTGCTGCTGTTTGACCACTTGGATCTGTCCCTCCTTTGTTGTAAGACGAGGTTTGTAGGGAATTCCTCTCCCTGGGACAAGACCTGTGATGGATGAATCCTTACCATCCTCAATTTGCCAAAATGTTAGAGGTCTTTCTTTGGTGTCTGGCCCAATTTTCACCACTCAGCTTCCACCTGTGTGTTTCCAGTGTCCCTTACTGAGCACAGTGGGGCTGGAGGACATGGACATCCACTGAAACCTGGTTGTCATTAATTCACATTCACCCCTGACCTGCTCCTCCTTCTCGTGTGGTTGTGAAGATTTGCTGATCCCTTCCTTTCCAGGCCTCACCTCTGGACCACGGTCACTGTGGTTGTGCACAGTTAACTGGTGTTGCTGTTGTGTGTTCATCCAGATCTTTCCCTCACATCTGGATGAAATCCTTGCCAGGGACCTTGGCAATCAAGCCACGCTTCAAAACCACGTTGCTCCTTAGCTCTGGACCTTGTTTTGGAATTTTCTAGTTCCAGATTTTGTGATTTGTTCCTTAAAGCAGCCCGGTCTGACCTCACAGCTGGCCTTCTTTAGAGCAGGTGGTTGGAGGAGAGATGAAGTCCCTTCCAAACTGCTCTAAGCCTGTTCTTTGGTGAATCTCCTCACTTAAAGCCAGTAAACAGTGTCTGAAAACCAAAATGTTCAAATTTGGCTAAATTTCAAAATTCCTTCTTCTCATTAAAATACGTTTCTGGGTATGTTTGAGCACCAGGCTTGGGCACCTACATTTAGATGTCCCCAGATTCTAAGCCTGTGCCCGAGACTTGCTAATGATGACAGAGATAAAAAAGGCGTGTGAGCACTGGGATCTCTGGGATCTGCCCCTGACGGGCTCAGCTGAGTTGCCCACAGGGCTCGGGGGAGTCCTGTTCCCTTTGAAGCCATAGTTAGGAGAAGATTCTTCCCCCAGAGGGTGCTGGGCCATGCCCAGGCTCCCCAGGGAATGGACACATTCCCGAGGCTGCCAGAGCTCCAGGAGCATCTGGACACCACCCCCAGGGATGCACAGGGTGGGATTGTTGGGGTGTCTGTGCAGGGCCAGGAGCTGGACTGGATGATCCTTGTGGATCCCTTCCCACTCAGGATATTCCATGAGTCTGTGACAATCTGAGGCACTGGGGACTGCAGTGGGAGCCCTGGCACCCAAGGCCCCTGGAAACACCCAGCACGAGGCTGTGAGTCTGGGAATGAGGCTCTTGATTCGCTGGACGTGAAGGTATTTGGTCAGTCGGACTCGATGGCCTCAGAGGTCTTTTCCAACTTCAATGATTCCATGAATTTTAATTCTTAAGCGTGAAAAAACCATTGTGAACTCCTGGAATCTGTTGCTACAGAAGGCTGTTGAGGCACCTAATATCATCAGGTTCAAAAATTCTTGGTTAGCAGGCTCAGCCATGGATGGAGAAGCAGCAGAGGGGCACTCTTCAGCATCCCTGTGTGATGGAGGTGCCTGCTGGGACAATGTGAGGGCAAAGGCTTCAGGAAGTGGCCTCCCTGGAGAGCATCTCTTGTTTCTGAAGTCCCAGACAGGTTCCTGAGCTACCCTGACAGCTGGTCTGACTCACCGAAGTCCTTCTTGCATTTCCATTTCCTTATGACAGTTCTTGATGTGAAAACGCATTTCTTTATTTCAGATCACCTTGAAATTTGCCTTTCCCTCCTCTAACTGTTGATTTCCGCACAGGATTTCCAAGAATTGCTTTCTGCATGTCTCTGAACAGCTCTGCAGGTGTCTGCAGGACCCCAGGCCCACCATGGACATGTCCCACACTCTTGGCCTTGGAGCCCTGCTGAGTTACAGCCCCTGCCCAGTCACCCTGGTTTTTTTGGGGGGGTCCAAAGCTGTGAGTGGTTTGGATGGTCCCTTCCTCTCCGTGGGAGGTTCTGGGCTCTGCAGAGGGGATGCCTTACCAGGACTCTGATCTTGCTCCTGAGCCAACACATTTTATAACCCGTTTTCCTTAGTGTAAACTGACATTGGCAGGAGTTTATGTCAATATGTTGGGCCAATCCCCCAAGACTCCAGATAAGAGGCAAACACTCCACTCTTCTGCTGCCTACAGCGTTGAGAGAGAGGCCAGACTTGATCTAATCTCTCTGTTTGCATTATAAGCATGCCTGGAGGCCTTGCTGTGCTGGGTCCTACACGTCGACCTCAGGAGAGACCGTTCCTGCCTCGAGTACCTGGCAGCCACACGCAGCAATGGGGATGGAAAATGTGAATGGAGCAAAAGGCACAGGCTCCCTTGGCAGTGGCCAGTGGAGTGCTGGACTCCCCGTGACCAGTTAGAGGTCTAGGACTGTTATGTGTCCCAGTTAGGGAAGCCTTTAATCAAGCCTTTGTGGCTTGGCACTGCTAATTATGAATGGTCAGCACGGAGCGTTGTGAATGGTCAGCAGCAAACCTGACCTTGGCAGTGCTCTTGAGGGTGCTGGAAACACCTCAGGGGAATGAATGCACGGCTTTCTTAATTAGCTAAATAAGGCCCTGGGAGCTGAGTGTTGAAAGTTCTGTTGTTTAATTGCACTCTCACATCGTATCTGCTCACCGAGGGAGCCCCACCTGCTTTAGTCATCGAGAACAAACCAGTGAAGATGGACATTTCCCAGTCCCTGGTGGGAATGGGGTAGGAAAAGGTGATGAACTCCCCAGAGCTGTGCCCACATTTCAAGCCCAGCCAAGCTGTGGTGACACGGGGTGTAACTTCATACGGCTGGCTGGTGGTTTTTTGTTTTTCCCCTGAATAATTGCTCTTGCCGAGAAACCTAATGGGAGGTGACTGCTGGAAAAAGGGCAGTGGGCTGGAAGTGATGCTGGGAGGGTGCTGAGGTGCACCCAGCCTTGCAGAGAAGGGTGAGGGATGGATGTGGAAGATTCTGGCTGGGATGGGAGTCCAGCAGAGGGCACTTGCTGAATGCATCAGCAGCCGGCCCTGGGCCACAGTTTAATTACAAACCTTGGCAGTAGAACCATCTCACCCTCCAGAGTCCACGGTTACTCAGTGTATCGGTTTCATAAACTTGCCTGCCTGCCCTCCGTGACTCAGTTAATAATAATTAAATGATTCTTTAACAATGCTGGGGAGATTTCCAGCTATTTTTCAATATGCATTAATAATGCTTGATGCTGGTACGCTTCCAAAATTCCTGGGGTCTGGGTTGCTGAAATATACCCACATTGATGGGTCTGATTCTCTGCTCCCTTGGGCAGTCATTTACTGGCATTTAAAATGCAAAGTAGGTGTAAGCGAGTGGAGAGTGCTGATATTGGTAGGATTTTCTCTTAATGGTGCTCAGGGTTTGTGAACCTGGTCCAACAGCCCTTGGTGCTGCAGAAGGCTTCAGTAAGCTTTGGAGGGCACTGGGCATGGCTGTGCAAGGTGAGAGGCATGGCATGTTATCCAAAACTCGTCCTGCAAAGGCCTCAACTTGCTGACTCTGTGCAATTAGGCAAGTGTCTCCTGGGAACAAACAGGATTCTCTCGTGCCGTGTCCTGCCACGAGGGAAAATGTTCAGATGCAAAATTTCCTGCAGCAACTGGACCCATCCCTCTCCTCTCCTCTCCTCTCCTCTCCTCTCCTCTCATTAATTTGTAGAGCAAACCTTAGAGGGAATTTGTCTTCAGCTGGTCTTTGCAAATCCAACCCCACACGGTCACATTTTTGGGGCAATTACAGACTCTGAGCCATTAAGGCTCAAGAATAAACAGTTAAATTCTTAGACTCCTAAAACTGGTGGGTAACAACACAAAGGGTCATATGATCCCTGACATTACACAAGACCTGGTGATTTCAGAGGCAAGTTTTAAATACCAATGCAAAATCTGTCTAAGGAAAAAAGGACAGCATTGGTTTTACAAGGATATGTAGTGATAGACTGAAGGGGAATGGCTTCAAGCTGAAAGAGAGCAGGTTTAGGTGGGATATTGGGAAGAAATCCTTCCCCGTGAGGGTGGGGAGGCCCTGGCACAGGGTGCCCAGAGAAGCTGTGGCTGCCCCTGGGTCCCTGGAAGTGTCCAAGGCCAGGTTGGACGGGGCTTGGAGCAGCCTGGGACAGTGGAAGGTGCCCATGACAGGGGGCTGGAAGGAGATGATCTTTAAAGCCCCTTCAAACCCAAACCATTCTGTGATTCTATGATTTAATGAGTTTATCTCATTAACTAGTAAATTATTTCCACTCCAAGTTGAAAGCTGGTGCTTTATTTCTAGCCCCAGCTGATCTAGTGAGTCATCTGTTTAATTTTAGGTATCTTCTTTAAGAAGGAATTTACAGATCTCTGGGAAAGGTTGATGGCTACACAAAAAATCTGGCCAAATTCCTGGCTTAGTTTTTCATCTGTGCCCACCTGTGGGCACCAAGGCTCAAATCCTCAAAGGAAAAGGTGAATCCAACTTTTCCACTCACATGGCCACCAGCAAGTATGAGCTGTACCCCACTGCTTTGGGAAACTCCCTGGCAAAGGTTTTAGTCCCTTAAACTGGGGTTAAACCACCTTTGAAAACCTTCTTGCCTCATTCGTTAAAGTGATGAGCAACAGCACAAAGTCTTAAAGGACTTAAAGGACTCGGAAACACTCTCTTTGCAAAGGAAGTTTTATCCCAGATGACGGTGACGTTGTGATCTGCTTCCTCAGCAGAGACGATGGATCAGCCGCTGCCAGAGTTGGGAAAAAGTTTTGGGGCCAACATTATCAAAATGCTCTGGAATTCACGTTTCTTGTGCTTCCTGCAGGACAATTTGCCCCTCTGAAGGTCTTCAGATCCTTGGAGCCAGTGGGAATCAAGAATGAGGTTCAGGTTTCCTGCTTTGGAGTGAGATAAGTTGCACTGATGGCACTATCCAGACCTCCATGGTCCCTCAAAGGAGTCCGTGAGGGCCAGAAAAAAGCCAGAAGTTTTCTTTTGTATTTGTACTTGGCCAGATGATGCCTGTACAATATCTTCTCCACCTTCTGTATGAAAATTTCTAAATTTGTGAATCCTCTATTCAGGTGAAAGGATATTCCCCTCCATTGATCTTTCTCCTGGGATGGAAAATACCCAAGGCACCATCTTGTGGAACAGGATTTAAAAAATGGTAGCAAGGCACTGAACAACATCTGGTTGCCCTATTCCATATTTTATTTCCAAAGTCATTTGGCTCTGGGATGGCACAAATGGGGCTCACAATTTTCTGTACCCCAGGCTCTTCAGTGCATTTATTTTCTCGTGCCAAGAAGCTGCCTGGTGGCACAAGCAGAGGGTCACTCCTCCTACTTGCCAACTCTTGAAATGAATTTTAAGGGTGCTTAGTATGAATTTTATGGGAAATAAAGTGTCTTTCCATGGAAATACATGTATTGTATCGTGTTCACATGTCCTGCTGAGAACCCAGGAGACCGAGGTTGGGGTGTGTGCTTAAATACACCTATTTTAAAAGATATCAGCTGATTCGGCTTCCAAAATGTTTGGTGACAGGCTGATGCCATGGCTGGGGCCTGGATACTTGTGTAGCTCCATTTGGATAAAAAGATGTGGGTGTAGAAGTCCCCTTCCTTGTGCATCTCCATCCTTTGTTCTTTGAAGCAGCACCTCTGTGCTCTGGGAGCCAGGCATTGGGAGGTGATGGATCAGCACCCAAACCAAAACCCAAAAGGCCAAATGCCCAGCTGCAATGGCAGCTTCCAGCAGAACTCAGTGGAAATGCACTGAGCTGGATCAGCTGGATTGGCTGGGGGGATTTTGGGTGAATTTCCCTCTGTTTTCTCCAGACAGGGCCAGGCTGGAGCAGGTAAATGATCCTTGGGACACGCTGCAGAGAACACCTTTCACCTTGGTGTCAGGTTCTCAATAGACCCAAGCCTTGGCTTTGCACTGTTACACACTGAAGGTGATCTAAAGGAATCGTCCCTCATTATCAGACCCATCCCATTACTGAAATAGCTCCAATGGTTCTCGACAATTACAATGCCTAATTTGCCCTCTGAGCATAAATGATATTAACACCAATGACGTGCTCAGCCCTTTTTCCACCTGCAAATGTTTTGGGTAATCACTGCAGGTGCTTCTTTACAAAGTGAAGCAACTGCCTTTAAATATTTCAATTATTTTTATTAGATTCCACTGTTTTGCAAACCTCATTGGCTGCTAGCCAGTCCTTAACCTATTCCCCTGTCTTTTCGTGGCTTAATACTGGAGAGGGTTCGCCTTGCCCTCGGACTGGATGTGTTTGTACAAGTGAACTGCCTGCTGATAAAAGCAAACGTGCAAACCCCATATTTCTTGAATGTTTGATCCACCTGAGCCCCAAAAAAAGACATTTTTTCCCCCTGCTGGCCGCCTGATGTAAGGGTGACTGTGCAGATGTGAGTGTTTGGTGCAGTGAGCCGGGTTTAGGTTTAAAGGTGTGATTATGGTTTCATCCTAGGGGTGTCCTTGGGTTCTCCTGCTTGCTTGAAACTGATTCCATTTAAAGGTGGGATCAGATTGAGCCAACAGCAGCAGTCCCTGCAGATTGTGCTACTTAGGGTCTGTCACCAAGTCTACGCCAGTACTGCCACCATCTCCAGTGAGAACCACGTGGGGATCAATTTTGGAGGATCAGAAACGGCGTTATGGACTTTCACTACCCTTCCATTTTCCTCTCCTTCCCTGTTTTTTTCAGAGGAGCATTGCTACCTCAGAAGACTGTCTGGAATATTTTAACAGAGTTACATTTCCATGTCCTTGTTCTCCCAGGAGCCACACTTTCCCCCTCTATTCTGAATCCTCCCTATTTCTGACTCTGAGCCATTTCCCTCTACAGCCACATCCTTTGGAGACAACAGAACAGCCAAGAAAGATGTAAAATCACTGGTCTCACTGTCTGTGAGGGAGGTCTTTTCCTGGTTAGTAGATGTAGATGGGTTTGGTGCTGGTTGTGTGGCCAATACTTATATCCTACACAGCCACAGAAGACGATCACGGTTCTGTTTTCTGAGTCAGAGCAAACATCTGCTTTGCTGAACTCTGCAAGCAGCTCCTGTTCCCTTCCACTCATCCAGCCCTCTCCAAGTGCCACCAGCAGGAAGAGATATGGAGCAAGGAAACCCCTCTGCCTCCCTGGAGGGCTGCAGTGGCCCGGGGCTGCCGTGCCAGACTGTCTCCAGCCCCGGTGTTTGGGCTCCTGCCTGGCCCATCTGGCCCATCCCAAGCGAGGTGAGACAGCCATCGCCTCCCCTTGTTGTGCCAACACTTCCCCCCTTCACCCAGCTGCTAATTGCACTTCGCAAGGAGGTGCTCGTAACACCTTTCACCACCTTTACCTTCTTGCTGGGAAAATGAGGCACTTTATTGGCCCAGGAACAGACATTCAGACTTCAAAAGGAATCCTGTTTGTCTCTGGAGGAGGGGAGACCCTGGTTTGGGCTCGGAAAGCGGATGCAGGGCTTTGCTTGCAGACCCTGCATGGATCCAGCGGGATGTGGAGGGACTTCCACCAGCAGGACTGCTAAATTGTTGCTGGATTTAGCCAAAACTGAGCTTAAAAAGCTAACGGGGGAAATGAGGGGTGGTCCATGTGGTTTAAAATCCCCAAATCCCTGCTGAGAGCCAACACGTTTGGATGCATTTGCTCCCACCTCAGGTTTCTCAGCTCCTGGTGTTTGTGCTGGCCAGGTGGAGGGTGGTGCACACAACTGCTGCTCTTTTGGTTCACTGGGTTCCCAAATTGCTCAGAGAACCAAAAAAATGTCAAAACCATTTTGCCTCGAGATGAGTGGAATGCTGAGCTTGGCTCCAGAATGGCCCATTTTGTGTTGCTTCTAAGATTTGGATGATTTTAATTACTTAATATTTGATTTTGTTTAAAGGCAAGAAACACCTAGCGAAAACAAAATCAGCGTTTGACTTTTTGAGATGTTCCCCCACATCCCCAAGAGCCTTTTGTTTAAATCATCATAAATTCTCCCACAAAATGACCTGGGATGAATCAAAACTGCGTTGGGTCACTGAAAACTTCTCCCCTTCACAGATGAGGGAGAGAGAAGAAGTGGAGGCTTGACTGGTCACGATATTGAGGTACTGACCCACTCCTCATCACCGTGCAGGGTCTGCATCCTCACACCTGGATTATCCCCACTGCTCCGGGGGGAAAATGGATAACACACAGGATCCACACAGGTCACCTGTCCCTCAGGTGGGAGATGAAACCTCCTGTGAGCTGCAGGCTGAGCAGAAAGGCTCCTGGATCAGCTTTGCCTGTCCTTTTCTCAGCCTGTGTTTCTCTGGCCTGGGATTTGTTTCCCTGAAAGAGGTGTTTTCTGCCCAATATCCTGGATCCCACCTCTGAAGGGGAGGGATTGTGAAATGGCTGGTGGGAATGAGGATTAATTTGGGATGAGCTCTGCACAGCCTCACTGGAACGGAGGTTGTTGTCCCAGCTGGGAGGTGGGGGGTGGAGGTGGGCCCTGCTGAAGGTGGGGTGACTTTGAGGATGTGTTTTGGGGTGTGCTGAGCTGTGGGCACAGATCCAGAGCTGTTCCCGTGGGACTTCAGCAAGACATGCATCCCTAGGGAGTCAGGGTAACCTTCCTCCGGCTGAGTGACTCTGCAGGGATTTCTGCCTCCACCCCAGCACTCTGATTTCCTACAGAGCTGTGTCAAAGGCATTAGGGCATGTGAAATCCTTAGGCTCGCTTCAAAAAAAACCCAAAACAACAAAAAACAAACAAACAAAAAAAACCACCCTAAATACAATAAATCCAGCTTTAGCTTTGTCGGAATTTGCCAGGTTTTCCAGGGAAGTGGTTGAGTCGCCATCCACGGAGGGATTTAAAGGACATGTGGCACTTGGGGACATGGGTGAGTGATGGCTTTGGCAGTGCTGGGTTAATGTTGGGACTCGATGGCCCTGGAGGTGTTGGTGATTCTGTGGTGGAGGAAGTGGGAAGCAGCAACTCAGCTCTTCTCTGACCCAAAGGATGTCCAGGGCCTGGGCTCAGATAAAGGAGATTTCAGCCCCACCTGCTGCTCTCCCTGGAGGAGCTTGGAGTGATCCTGGAACAGCTTTTGGGCATCCTGGAGGTCTTTTCCAACCCCAATGATTCCATCATAAGAGGTCAGTTTTGGTGATTGGTTTCCTAGGAAATGGAGCACTTGGTTCTGCTGGATCTTTCTGGATCTAGAACCTCCAAATATCACTAAATAAAGGATCCACATTTTAGGCTCTTGCTTCAAACAAACCTGAAACAGAGCCGGCTTTCCACCTCCATCACCCATAACTGCCTGATGGCTGCCTGGAATGGTTATATGGTTATTTATTTTGAGTTAATAACAAAATTCTGATTTCATTAATTGAGCAGGTGGATAACAGCAACATTGCCTTGACATCCCCCTGGGAACCACCTCATCCGAGCAGTCTGGAGCAGAGACTCCCACCCCTGGCAGCCCTTGGGCAAGACCTGCAGATCTGCAGATGAGGGCAGTAAATAATGGCAGGCCAAAGACATGAACTTGCTATTTCCTGGCTCAGCAGCACCTGGAAATGCACCTTTCTGCCCCATTTTACAGGCACAACTTATGCAATTCACACTCCAGCCCTAATTTAAACCTCAAGGGTTTTTTTTGTTTGTTTGTTTTTTTTAATTCCTTCATGCCCATCGAGAATTTCCATTTAAATCTAATCAGTTGCTGCATGGGCCCACCGTTTTTGCTTGGAAATGCAGAGGACATGTCCATACAGCTCCGGAGCACTGTTCCCCTCCCTACACCCTCTCCACCCCCGCTTCCCACCTCCCCCCTCCCCAAACTATGACTCATCTCAAGGCAGAAGGTTAATTTAGGTTAATTATCTTCCTGGTTAGCAGTGCATACATGTCCTGAGCAGCAATAAAGGTTTGACACCCCTCCTGCTGCTGCAAATCAATTTTCTTCCTCATTTACTGTAAATGGAAACCAGCCAGGTCCTCTGGCATCAAAGTAAACATTTCTCTGCATGAAACTCAACTTGTGAACCTGGTAATTTCAGATTTGCTTATAACATGCGCATTTGCCAAGGGGAAAAAAAAAAAAAAAAA